>VONZ01001470.1:0-139814 GCA_012976165.1 Labeo catla | reverse complement strand
AAATCACCTTTCACCTCATGAGGAGCTGTCATTAGTGTGAGAAAGTCAGTTTGGTTTTAACATTGGTGGTGAGGCTACAAACACCCATTTATAATTCAGTAATATGCATTTAAAGGAAATACACACATTGAAGAACACCCTATATATATAAATGAGTGGTCATTTCCATTTTGAAAGCTTGTTGAAGCAAGAAATGGGCTTAAATTTTCCCTATGTGCTCTCTTTGACAGCTCTGGGGGTGCGTTTCCCAAAAGCATCGTTACCCAACTACCAAAACCATAGTTTAAACGAACATTCGCAGACAGTGTCTCAAACTTATGTGGTTGGAACTAGGCCTACAGCTCTCCACCTGTGGTTAAAGCATAGTTTCTAGTTAGTAAGACAATATGGGCTTAAATAAATTCTGCTCTTGGCCACAATAAGCAAGCTAATATGCAGTACAATCTATATTTTCCATTCTATCTAAATATAAATAAATTTTTTACATCTATATATTTTTGTGTGTCCTCTGTAAGAGCCGTTTTTGAAGAAGAATCTGCGATGAATCAAACAACAAATAAAGCAAAGTGACAGGGAGCAAAAAAGTAAATTATTAAAATTAATATCAGGCGCCATGTTCAACACAGCAGCATCTTAGAGATCTGTAATCAGTTAAACAGAAAAAGTTATTACTCCACCACCTGCGTGTGACGTCATTAACAATGGTCCTATATAGTTGAACTAATATGGTTCAAACGACAGAAATGTGACCGTATTTGGGAAACAGTCGTGAGTTAGTTTGTTTCTACAACAATGCATATGGTGGTTAATCTGCGAGTTACACCGTGTCTACACTGGACGCGACAATTGTTGCCCCGCACTGCACCGCAACAGCTAAAGTCTGTCTATATATACACTGGACGTGACAAATCGACCTTTGCAAATCACTTGAACTTTGTGTGAGCACGTCATAAATAGAACGCGACAGTTTACTGTCGGGAATTTGTTGTGTCGCGCAGCGCTGCGCCACATCCAGTGTAGACAGCATCATTGATTACAATAGATTCTACTGTATTTTGTCTCGTCGCGCTGCGCCGCTGGTGTCCGGTGTAGACACAGTGTTACATCGTTGTATGGGAAAATAACCCCCGGAGAGTTACTAGGTGAAGGGTTTTGTGCCATCAGCATTGCCATGACATCATAAATGGAGGAGAGGAAAAAATAAGAAACAAAGAAACAATAAACAACAAATATCTAAGCAAAAGTGAATTTAATATTGAAAGATCTAAGGAAACAAACAACATTAGCCTATATAAGATAAAGCTGTTTTCCCCATAACACAGGGGTCAAGCAAGAGAGGTAATGTCAAAGGCAAAATATTTTAATAGCTAGGAATTCTTTTATTTGTTCCATCATGTATTCAGACAACAGCCAACATAACTGCAGTGCTGGATTTGATTGTATCTTGTACTGCTTAGTTAATTGTGCTTTATGCATTTGCACATTTGAATCACTCAAAGAAAGTGCAGAAACATGTTTATGTTTTCCAGTGGTTCTGTTAGAATCTGATCTGTGAATAGACATCAGCATGCTGGGAAATGTTGTGTTGTTTAGCACCTCTAGAGGGCCGTGATTTACTGCTGAAACTCACAGATGTGTAAGTCAAGGCATCTCCAATCTAATAAAGAAAGATCATTTCAGACATTTCTGGTAGCATCTGTTCTTAAATGTATACATATTTTTAAGTATTTTAAAAGCATAACAGGAATTGAATAAGAAATAAATGAAATATATAGTTGTTCAATTTGTGCAAGAAATTTATAAAATAGTTATGGTATCAAAATGACATAAAATTAAAATAAATAAATAGTAAGAATTTACCTGAGTACCTTCAGATGTCTCTTGATCACAAGATCTGTTGACTGACAGAAAGCATAAACGTTTGCACAGAGCTTTATGTTTTGCAAATAAATTTGATTTAATCTGATTAAAAAAACCTAAATTAAAAATATCTGAAACCTGATAAGCTGCCTTGGTCTTTACTTTGCACAGCCACAAGTAAGATCATTATTATCATAGAAATTATGTTTGATGTGAGCAGTATAAGAAACAAAGGACTTGTTGTCAACTCACTATCTGCAAGAACAACCAAACAAACATTTATACTTTTTAAATGTCATTTATAAAATGTTATGTTGTTTATAATGTTGACAAAAGTGCAAAAACGAAAAAGGAAAAAAACAAAACAAAACAAAACAAAAAAAACATATACAGACTGGCTGAAATGTTGCAATTATTAATTATTATTATTATTACAAATTGTAATTCACACACAGTTTAACACTTTACCAGAAATTGAGCTGAATTCCAGAGAAGTTCCATTTCCAAACAGTATCTTTCCACACACGAATACAGCACAGTAGTAAGTACCAACATCTGAAAGGCTGAGGTTCCTCTTTGTGAGGGTGTAAATGCAGGTTTGTGAAGTAGAATCATCTTTACAGATCTCTTCATGTTTCTTCATATCTCCATCAGTGTAAATGATGCCAGAACCAGATTCATCTGCAGCTTCTCTGAACCAGTAAACACGGTATCCTACATTACATGTCTCATGTGGCGTTTGGACACTACACATGAGGGTAATGTTGTCTCCAGTGTGAATTTTATCTGAAATAGGCTTCTGAAAAACTGTTGTTGCTGTGTGCTCTTCTTTAAAGCAAAACATAAAACCATTTAAAATAAGTTGTTCATTGTGCTATTGTAACTCTTACAGTCTTCTAATTATGACAAATATTTATGATTTTAATATGAATATCACATACAATAAAAAGGTCAAACATACCGTGAAGCATCAAAAATGTTCCAGGTCCAAAAGTCAGTTCTCCTAAAGTTATCACTCCACAAAAGTATGTTGCTATATCTTCCTTTTTCGTCAAGGAAATGTGTAAATGATGAATGCCTTTGCTTATTGTTACATTAAAACGACCATCATTATATCCATCAGCAAAATCAACTTTTGTCAGATAAATGTAACTTTTTGAAATGGCTTGAAGATTCATTCCCATCTCCTGCTTGTACCACACTACACTGTTATAATCTTTTATGTGTAAGAAGCACTCAATAGTGATGCTATCTCCCACATTAGAGGCTTGCAAACGTTTTGGCTGGTGAATGCCTTGTGCTCCAATGCAACCTGAATTAAAAAAGCAGTAAATGTGTTAAACAAACCTTCTATGTAAAATTCATTTTAGGATCTTAGCTTCTTTGAATAAATGTCTTTTAATAAATAAAAAAAATTGTCATAGCTAGATGATTCTGTTCATTGAACACGGTTAAAGCAGTCTATCAATCATACTTACAAACAAAGGTGAGGAATAAAACTGCGCTCATGTTGCTTTGATTTGCTAGTAAAGAATAAGAGATGGCAAGGTTCACAATCGAAGTAACTAAATCAAATGGAAACTGATCCTGGATGTGATTGGCTATTCTCAAATATTCTCGTATGGCACAGTCAGATTTCATTGGCTATAGGTTTTGGGTGTGAGGTGACACTGTCACACGCAAAGGAAATGGCTTGTTTTTTTATGAACATCAGTTATGAAAAAAAGTGACTTAAAGTAAATTTACTAATTTAATGCCCTTATTTATTTTGCAAAAAAGGGCCATAAGAATAATTAATAGAGTTGCTCCAAGAGAACATACCACAAGATTGTTTTTGAGGTCAGGACTACTCAAATTGAGGGATTTGGTCTCTTTGCAAACTTTATTAGTAGTTCATAAAGCAAAACATTGTATATTACCGGATGGATTGCAAACCCTTTTTACTGTGAATAGTGAGACAAGTAGAAGAAATAATGATTTTAAACAACCTTTTGCTGGAAATACTCTCAAACAAATGTGTGTCTCAGTTTCTGGTGTGAAAAGATGGAATTTATTGGAAAATGATCTAAAATGTTGTTCAGATATTTTTCGATTTAAATATAAGTATAAACAGAAGATATTTCAGTTGTATAGAGATGAGGGTTAATGATGTTTTTGTCGTTGTTTTTCTTTTCTTTTTATTTTTTTTTCTTTGTTGTTAGAATTATTATCATTGTAAAATTGTTGTTTTTGTTTGTTTAATGCTGTGTAAATTAATTAATAATATTGGAAGGATTTTTCCTTTTCTCTTCATGTCTGTGAGGTCATCTAATTTAATTTGTAAATTTTATAATATTAGAATGGGGTAGGAGCTTATAAGATTTTATCTTCATCCTACTCCTGTTCTTTTTGTCATGGATTGTATTTTTTGTTGTGTTGCTGGATTGTTGTGGTATTTTGTGTTGCATTACCATGAAAAGAGAATAAATAAATGAAATGAAAAAGTGGAAATTTAAAGTTGCCACATTAAGTAATGAATTAAGTTTTGATTGCTTATTTCAGATTGTATAATTGTAGCTATGTAAATTTTTGTCCATGAATTACTTGTTGCTATTTAATTGTAAATTGTAAATAAATTTAAGTAACCTTGGGGAAAAACAAATTAATCAAATGTGTGCCTAAACTGTATAAACCATAGCAACTCTATGTGAGGTTACTATAGGCCATTACTATTATTATTTTAATTTACATTTACACAAGAAGAAGAGCTGGAGTGCTGTATTGTTCCACATGTCCTTGTCCGTGGTGCTGAATGGCTTTAACAAAATAATACCTTAGTAGTTATGTATGATACATTGATGACCACAATGTTATCAATCCAGTAATAGAAAATAAGACCAATACTGAAGCCGAGTTGTAATAATGGAGGTTCCAATCAATAAAACATATTCAAGATATTCAAAAAGAGACAGACAAATTGGTGGGCCTTAAAGTCACTATGAAATTAGACTTGACTTTTTTTTTTATAGACAATTGCATTTTATTATATAAATTATATTTTAAAAGGAGGATATTAAGCTATAAAGAATAGCCTATTTTATTTTAATTTGGTGTTATTTTTTAATATGATGTGCTCTCACAATTTAGAACATCATCAGTTAAGCTGTCTTTGGTCATACGAGTCTTTTGTAACAGCAAATATACTGTATGTGCTTGCTTTTTGTGTTTTGGTTTAAAAGGCCATTGTATTGCTAGGTTATTAGTAAGAAACATTCGACCCTGATACTTCTCAAAAGTTAATAAAAAATTGAATGAATAAAAACAATACATCTAATGTGTGCATTTAAAGGAAGTTAGATGTGCTTTATGGATTTGTGAAGTTCTATTATATTAGAATAAACATAATCATTCAATTCATTTTGTTTAAGTAATTAATTTATTGACATTATTTACAGTAAAACAGTCCATTTGTTGACATTGTATGGTTAAGACCACCTTGAGGGTATGAGGACAATTGCATACTTCTGAAAGTAGTATTTTTTTCTTTTTTTGGCACTTACGTTAGTATGGAAACTTCTGACCACAGAAATGTGAGCTTTCTGATGGGGGATTTCTGAATGCTATTTTCTATTTTCATTCTTACAGGTTGGCTGCAAAGCGAGCAATAGGTTGGGTTCAAAGTCCAAAACCACAAGTGCATGTTGCATCAAGCACCGTCCTGTGCAAACTACAAACAACAGAATGGTTGCTCACATTGCTTTTGTACATGAAGGTAGGTTTCCTAGCATGAAGGCAAACCACAGATCATATTTATCTCATCTTTGATCTCTCAGTTGATTCAAAATGTTTTTTAATTTGATACTTTAACTTTTAATTATAATTACTTGTATACGATGTACACAGTTAATGTGGTTAATGTACACAAATCTCAAACTACAGCTGTGAGCAACAAAAAAAAAAGAGTTCTCATATTATTTTAGACAGTTTTAAAGCTTAGTTTTGTTATTTCCATAACCATGGCAGTGCGTTAAGACAGTTGAAGAAGGAGGGGCATTTGTTAAATGAAAGAGAAGTGTTTCGTGAGAATACTGCTTGGTAGACCATGTGGTTTTGTTGTTGGTCAGTGGTTGGAACACATCTAAACATGGATACACAAACATTCAAAAGCAAACAAAACATGCCATTGTGTAAGTTTTCTAAGCATAGTCTAAATTTCTGTTCTGAATTTAAATTATGTGCATACTTTACGTGTAATAGAAAAGATATAAATATATTTAATACTAATCAGCAGATTTGCCTTTTCTGTTTTCCTGAATTGTGTCGATACTTTTGTATTGCATTTTATTGAATCAAGTATTAGTATTTCTAATGTAAATGACCTGCAAACCTTAATGCATAAATTGGTCCGCTGATGTTCACCTCATCAAAGCTCAGTCTACTCTGAATAGCTACTTCCTCTTATTGACTCTACAGGAAATGCTTCAGTTGTCTCCGCCTACTGTAATAGGTCTCACATCTTTTCCTTATACAGAAAGTGACTCCTCTTCTTCGAGGCTCATGGTTAGTGCTGCTAAAGCTTACGATTCTTTATTATTTTATTATTTAATTTCATATTATTCATTTCAGCTAGTTGAATCTGAGTCTGTTACAGGATATCTTAAAATCTAAGAGACTAGAAATTTGTTTTTTCTGAGCTTTTTAAACCAGATTTAAAAGTGCTAACTCCTTTTCAATTAGTGTCATAAACCAGGATGTCATGCAATCTGATGTTTGTTAATCTTGTATTTGCTTGAATGGATCAGCAGATTTGCCTGCATTAGCAAGTGTGAGTGTTCTGTACTCAAATACTAAAAGCCTGAGCATGACATTAATGCTGAGTGAACACAAAGATGTTGAGGAGGCGACAACTGACAACTGGAAAAACAAAAATGTAAACAAAAAATCACATGGTATGGTATTTATCATGTAAATTTCATAAATATGAAAAAATTAAGAAATATTGATCGAACATCAGAGAAGTTTGTTCATTACTCTTGGCTGGACTCTTTTAACTTGAAAAAGAAAACTATACCTAAAAAGACATGTTCAACTTGCATTTTGTGTTATCAGAAACCTTTCTGCTGTGATGCTTCAATGTAACAATCTTACATCACATTATCAATTCACTCGATAGGCTTTACTTATTTTAGCTTGTTTTCTTTGAAGCACATTTGCTTTAGATATTTGCTACACAAATACTTGAAGATCCTGAGTGTCTGGTTGGTCAGTGCCTTCCTGTTTGTTTTATTGTCTCTCATATATGCAAAGTAGCCCTTTATTGCTGAGCACTCGCAAAGGCTGCATGGTGTGGATCATCTGTACACAGTAGAAATGAAGGCTATAATCACCGTGTTTCTTTTTTTGAGTCTCTCTGGACTAAACTGCAGTCTCTACAGAAGACACTTTCTTGTGAGACAAAAAATGTCCTGGGAAAAGGCACAGAAATACTGCAGAGAGTACCATGATGACCTGTCCACTGCAAGTAAAGAAGAGGCACAACTGCTGTCCATAAATCCAGAAGTCATTGATGATTTTTTTTTGGATTGGACTGTACATGGTTTCTAAAAACATAAAAAAATGGTGTTGGTCTGGAGGTGAGGATCAAAAAATTGACTATTGGGACCTTTGGGAACCGAATGGTCTCACTGAAGAGTGTGGCAGGGTACAAAAATATAGTGCTAAACTGCACAATGCTGTGTGCTATTGGCCTCTTCCATTCTACTGTATGGAGAATTTTGAGCTCATTCTGGTGCATCAGAATAAGACGTGGGATGAAGCCCTGAACTGCTGCAGAAAGAACTACTTTGACCTATTGAGCCTAAGTTCTCAAATATATATAGAAAATGTGATAAACATCACCATAACAGCCCAGACAGATTATGTGTGGACTGGTCTGTGCTTTCTGGCTGGTCATTGGTTCTGGGTCAATGGAGATAATCTTCAATATAAAACCTGGTCTGTGGCGGGGGGGACTCCAGTGGCCTGCTGGAAACCTGTGCTGTGGAGCTCTGGATAGGAGGAGTAATATTTGGCAACCCAAAAACTGTGAGGAAAAACTCAACTTTGCCTGCATTAGAAAGCCATAAATGTTCTTCATACCACAAATGTTTTGCCACTTGAAATCTTGTTTGTAGTGAGCTTTTATCATACTGAATCTTGAATGATTATTATTTTTTTAATTGAAGACCGCAGTCACTCTGTTCTATATTCCTAGTCTCTTTGGACTGAACTTCAAACTATATATAAATCACTTTATTGAGACCTGTTTAAAAAAAAAGACCTGGAAAGATGCACAGATTCACGGCAGAATGTACCATGATGAACTGTTCAATATCAATAATCACTTGAAATTAAAGGTTCTTCATTGGCATTGATGGTTCAATAAAACAGAACCATATAACCTTTCCAAAGGATCTCCTTTAGCTCACAAAACAGCAGCCAAAATGCAAGGCATTGATTCGATAAGGTGGCTATAGGTCTTCTGGGCGTTGATGTAGCGCTTCATGTCAGGTGAATTTGGAGACCGAGGCATTAACAGAAATTCACCATCATGTTCCTTGAACCACTCCTTATAAACCACAGCTTATGTGTGGACTGAATGGATTTGAATGGATTGCTTGTTTATTTTGTTTCAAAGTAGATTTGTTTTGGGTGTTTATGGTTTCTGTACACATTTGTTAATCAAATATATGACAAACACTGATTTTTCTGTGATTTTTTTTTTTATTGAATTCTTTAAACAATAAACTGTGATGATATGGGTCTTTTTGCTGAACACACACAAAAACTGCACTGTGTATAGAAATTAAGGATACACTCACTGTAGTGCTTTTTTTTTGAGTCTCTGGACTAAAATAGTTTTAATAGAAAACATATGCACTGATAAGCACTGATGACAGAACTATGATCTTGGAAACTAAATAAGGTGCTGATTCTGGCGTCCTAATGTTGGTTTTAGTGGTTTGAATGCGTTTAACTGAAGACTGGAGAAGTTTTGTGAGAGTGCAATTTGTGTATGTGTTAAAATGGAGAGCGGGGCAGAACCTAACACTTTCTCAGATTGTGTGAATCCACATGGGGTTCAGAGTGTAATTTTCATTTGTCACAAATATGTGGTTTTGTTTCATACTTAGAGTGTATGCTTTTTTTTTTTATTTACCCCAAAAGAAAAGGTTGGGTACATTGAAAACGTGACCATTTGACAGCTTAAATTGTTACCTGATCTGACTAAATTATGTAGTTTATATCCTGACATAGAATATAAACTACATAAGTTATATAAAGAGAGACAAAATGTTTATCACGATTTATGACAAAGCGGAATCAGATCCTGGATTTTCTCCAATTATTCTAACAGTTTTGTCTGATTCAGCCTAAACTACAAGGACTGGAGTAGAACTTTTTTGAAATTTTAACCAGAACACTTGAAAGTGCCCATCATCTGGTGTGAAGCACTGAAGAGTTGTAGAGTGTCCCTCTCACAGCTGACTCAGGGTGAGACACTTGCCATAAAATACCCACAGCAAATGTAGCCTAGCAGAACACCAACCAAAAATGGAAAATTAAGGGGGCGGGGCGGGGGGTGGGGCACTGCCCCCCGAGACGAGAGCCAATCATGATTTTGTCTGAGCTATGAAAAATAAAAAAATTCATATATTTTTTTCATTTTATTTATATTATCTTATTATTTTAGTGGATAAAATAAGTACGTTTTGGTTAAATTAATTTAAATTTAAGCCCCATATCCTCGCGAGTCGTGACTCATGATTCTCAACTTGATAGACAGGACTCTCTTTTCGCTATTTTCCCGCTTTTGCAAGTTAACTGTTTGGCTACATCAAAAACAAGTTTCTCAGTTATGAGGAAAGTAGGAAACTGGCTCCGAACTTCAATGGCACAGATCTTCAATTTCCCTCTTTTCACTCACTTTCCTTCGTGTTTAAATAGCTTGTAAATGCGCAGTGCACATTTTACTTTCACTTTTAACTTAGCGGCAATTCGGCGTTAATTGCTTGAATCCCATTCAAGTAACAAGAAAATACAACGTTAAACTCACTTCGCCTATAAATTAGTTATAGAACTTTTATTAACAAAACGAATAAAAATAGCTTACACCATGCTATATGCTTAATATAAAATAAAAAATAACTTAAGCTAGGCCTACATACATTTTAAATAGCCTAGTATATAAAACTGAAAATCGGTAAACACCGTGGAACCAAATAAATAGATATAAGAAACGTAGAACGTTTATTAGCAAAACGAATAAGAAAGAAATTACACAAAGTAAAAATCAGCAAACACTGTACAACCAAATAAATAAGAAACGAATGTTCAAAAAGATTGGAAAACCACCATAGATAAACGGTCAACAGGCTTTGACCGGTCAACAGGCTTTTCAAAATAAAAACATTGCCAAACTTCCACCATCGTCTTGTCTGTCTCGCCTGACCTCACTCTTCTTGTCGATCAGCTCGTCACTCTGCAGGCTGTAAAATAAAATATGATCTGTGATGCGATGCGACTGTCGTTCGGCACTCTGCATTGAGCAACCGCGTTCAGTTTTATTTGTAGTGTCTGTTCTCCACTGAACTAAATAATATTTTATTACTATAAAAAAAAAAAAAAGTCAAAACGTTGGTGGTGGTCGGTGCCGCGGTGGGCAACTGAACACCGACTATGGCAGCAAGCCTCTGCATTAGGTAACGCTATGTTTTTTTTTTTTTAACTCTTTGTACCGCAGTCATTGTTAACTTTAAATGTATTTTAATGTAGAATATGTTACAATATATAAAATATGTGAATATCGAACATAGGCCTATAAAAAAATAAATAAAAAAAAAAAATCTGCTGCTGGCTCGTCTGCCAGTGGGTGCCCCCCCACGCATATAAGTCAAACTCCGCCTATGTATAAAGGTCATTATTTTTTAAATCATTCATATCACTAAGTTCCTACAGGTAAAAGGTTTAGCTATGATATTTAGCCTATGTTTTATTAGGTATTTGTAGCAGTCCCAAAACAAGGCACAGCAAAAGGTTCAACAAGAATAAGAGGATCAAAAATAACAAAGTACATCTTTTAAAGGAGTGTGCACATATTAACTGCATTAATTCAGGTTACTGTGGAATAGCTTACCAGCCTTTTTACAAAATAACCTCAGAGTCAGGTTAAGTTTTCTCAGAAATGTAGGCCTAGTTCAAAAGGAATGTCACAAGCTTAACATATATATGTGCCTATTTTATTTTTCTTTCGTGTAGCTGACAGCATAACGGCTACTTTCAGAACTATCCAATCAGAATTGAAATTCAAATGACGCAACGCCGTTTGCTTCTGCCCAAAATGCTGCAGAAAAACGCACAGGTAGGCTAAATGAAATTCACCTGGTCCGTATACAACCAATCACTGTCAGGTTTAACCATTCAAGCCAGTCAGCTTTTAGTATCACCTTAGTGCGTCATCAAACCTGCTTGTGGTACAGCAACATGTAAACAATTTTAAATTTAGCCAAAATATATGAAATGCAAATTACTGAAGAATCCGAAAGGCTGAATGACAGGCAGGCTATATATAAATTTGCCCTGATGAATGTGGAGGATGGAAGTCATTTACGTAAATGTGAGTACCTAGGTGTTATAATGGGGCTCTCCATTCAAATACAAATGTTTATAATGGTCAGAATCTGTACGTTGTGTTCCGCTGATTTCCGCGTATTGTTTAGTTGATGATAAGAGAGATTATGACGCGTCACTAATTATCAATAGGATATCATCAGTTTATGCGAGCTTAATTATCAGTAAACGTAAAAACAATTTTGTTTTTGAACTTAGTTTTGAAACAAACTCTTTACAATTTCGATTCTTAACAGCAGGGGGTGTTAAATAGCCAAACTACACAGTCCCGTGAAATTCTCTTTCAGCTGATTAAAATAGGCTTATTGTGTGTTAAATTAAATTTAAATTTAACTACGGATAGTTTGATCTGCTTAAATTAGTTATTAATTAATTAATTAATTAATTAATTATTTTACGTTCATATATATATATATTGTATCAGGTCAGTTAAAAAAAATATTATATTGTATATATAAATATTTCAGTTTTGGTTCACTAATCAGTAGCTGAAAATATAAGAATGAGGCTATTAGCAACTTAAAAGTCCTTTTTAAAAAATGTTTTTCCAACAATGGATTTAAAATATTATATTTTTTGAGGTATCATTTAGAGTTTGTAACTGGTAGGCTTTGCTGTGGATGTTAAAAGAATTGCTATGAATAAAAAAAAGTTTTGGTAAGACAATGACATTATTTTATTAGCACTCATAACTGCACTCGGATACATCAAATATAACTAACAAACACATACAGGACAATTTTACTTATTGCAGACAATATCACAGAATTGTTATTTAATACTAGAACATCTAGCAGTAGAATATATGACATGTGTGTTTGAGCTTCTTTCAATCTTGTGTCGGCTTGAGTTTCTTCCATGGAAATGTACTGATGCATAGCTTAACTCCTCTGCTGCACCCTAAAACCAGCACCAAAGTACTCTTACATAAATAAATTAAACATAAAATATAAAAAATGCTGCAATATAGTTTGTCTGAATATTACCTCATTAGCAGAAGACAGTGTTGTTTGCAATGGCTGGGTTTCTGTAAAGAATATGAACATTTTCAGTTGCAGTGATCTTAAGTGATTTTAAGATACATTTTAAAAATTAAAATGTTACATCTATAATATCTTAATATTTACACTTTTTGATATATTAATATGTACATGTTTATTTTGCAGCAAGTGCTCCAAAATTATCAAACTTTTCTCAGTCATATCTCAAGCATATTTTACAATAGAATATTATTTAAATTCAATTTAATTTAATCATCATAATCATTGTCAGTAATGTTCTAATAATTAACATTATCATACAATACAGTCATCAGTGAATATTCTTGGCTTACCAGAAAATGTTTCTTGTCGTTTTTGTACTCTCTTACGTAGAAGGATAGCGATGATCACCAACCACAAAATATTTGTTGCTATCAAAACTGGGACTTTTAAGTCAGTCCAGGCAGACTCAGAAACTGGTTCTTAAAAAAAGGTCTTAAGATTAAAAAAAGGGTCTTAATATTTAAACGTCAATTAAAATGTGATTTCAAATGTACTTTTTCTCACCTCCAATTTCAAGCGTACTTCCATTCCCAAACAGTATCTCCCCACATATGGCCACAGCGCAGTAGTAAGTCCCAGCATCGGTTAAACCAAGGCTCTTCTTGGGGAGATTGTAGACACAGGACTGTACATGTAAATCTTTTTCAGAGCTCTTCTCACATTGATCATTTATGTTTCCATGCTTGTAAATGATTCCTGGATGTGTGTCTCCCGATTCATGTCTAAACCAGTATACACTGTGATTTCCTACACTTTTCTCAGTGAGAACTGAACAGTGAAGATTCACAGAGTCTGCTGGGTTAAACTCATGCTCATTTACCAAAGTACCCGAGTCCACTGCTGACAAAAACTGCTTAATATGATGTTGTCTTTTATTTACCCCTGGAATGAGAAAACTACATTATGTAGATGTTCAGTGATTTTTTTTTTTCTTCTTCAGGACATGCAATATGACTGCTACTTGCTGAGTTTGCTTACCTTTATAGTTTAAAAATAACCCACTACTAAAAAATGTAAGATCATAGTCACGGGCATCACAGTAATAGATTCCAGTATCCGATGGCTTTGCTTCTTTTATGGTTAGAGCAAAAAGATCTTCTTTCTTTAAAACTGTAAATCTCTTGTCATTCTTGAAGTCTCCATAAAACATTGGTGTTAAACTGTCAGCAAAGAGGCTGAGGATGCATTTTGGAGCTTCTCCCAGAGCCTGCTTGAACCAAGAGTAGTAGTTTCCATGCTCTTGAGATATCAAGCACTCTAAAGTTATAGTTTCACCTGCAGTGAAGGTCTCCAGGATTTTCTTTTGAATTACAGCAGCAGATGCGATGAAGTCTGAGAAGGAAAAAGTGCAAGCAGTATCTTCAGAACAACAGTTTCCTAAATATTATTAGATAATAATTAACTTTGCAGGACAAATCTCTCTTTCACAGTGAACACACCTGTCCTGAAGGGTAGAAAAAATATCAGAAGTAATTTAAACATAGTTGAGCTCCTCTGTGCATTTGGCAACATCTTATGGAGTGTTTGTAAGACGTGTGGGTGTGAACGACTTAGTTTAGGGGAGTCAAGACTTGTCTTTCTGATTTAGATGAAGTGTGATTGGCTGTTGTAATTTTTCCATTCAGGCCTTCTGACCCAAGAAGTACAACATGCGATGTGACTTATCTTTTGTTCTTATGCTAATGATTGGAGCCTCTGTGAATCTAGGTGTGGTATCTCCTAATGATCAACTGGTAATTTTTTTAGTTTTGTGAACTCTTATTTTAAGTAGTTTTTGATTTTTTGTTTCTGTGATTTCTTTGCTACACAGTAAACTTAGAATGAAAAAACAAAACAAAACAAAACAAAGCAAAAAAAAAAACAAAAAAAAAAAAACAGATTAATAACCAGTCATTGTTTCAATAACCTCATACTCACAAAATTACATGTATATAAATAGTATGTAGTCTAGAAATACATGGAATATTTAAAAGTTGTAGCATCTAGCAATGGCCCGTTCCATATAATTAAGTCTGTCATGGATGTTGGATGCACATTTGGATGCTTTTTGATGCCTAATTAATTACTTATCCCTCAGAAAATGTCCATTACCATGACCACTAACAATATTATCTTGCAAAACATGTCAGCTAATGAAATGGTGCCTCCTATGTGCAGTCACTGGAAAAACACCTGCTTCTGTCAAACCACTACAGAACAATTAGTCATACAGTACTTTGATCAGCGTCCCTCAAAATAGCAGAATTCTCAAAATTCAAAATTCTCTCAAATTCATTTACCTATTTTAATGCACACAAAATAAAAGCATATTTATTCTTGTAAACTCTAAGCTCAAATACTGTAGTAATTTAGTCTATTTTTTAACATACATTACTGTAGGTCGGAGTTGTCCAGACCTGTTCCTGGAGGGCCACTGCAGAATTTAGCAGTATTAAACTTACCTGAACCAAAGTAACCAAGGTCTTCAGACTCACTAGAAACTTCCAGGCAAGTGTGTTGGAGCTAATCTCTGTAGGATACTGGCCCTCCAGCAGCAGGATTGGACAAAAAAACAACATTGGTTGAAAGCAAATTAACACTAATATTATAAATAGCCTATAATGTCCACATTCAGGTAAAGAGCATCTGTTTAAATTATCTGTTAGCATGTTAAAATTCCATATGCTATTTGCATGTGGCATATTTTGAATCACTGCAGAAACAAGTTTGCATGGTGATTCAGTATATTAAAAAGGTTCTTGAATGATCACTTTTGATAATAGACTTGGTTGATAATGCTGAAGGAGAAACTCTAAATATAGCTGGATCGTGCACTTCGCTTTGACGCTTGAGTTTCACTGCAATAAGATGATGGAAACTTTTACCCACGGAGACCTTAAGCGCACTTAAGGCTGTTTGTTTGTTCTGTCACATTTAGAATCAAAAGCTGACCGCAGCCTGAGCGCTGTGCACCAAATTCATCGTCTTATATGTATTTGCTGGCGTAAGTCACTTTCTGAAACCATTAGTCAATGTGTGAAAGGAACTAACAAGTGGTATTCATGCAGTTGCACACATTAACAGTGCACTGTGATAAAATTGCATTGACATTGAGACTGCAAAACACCATAAACAAGATAAGGCATAGTATCATATTAGAGCACTTTATGCCACATACATAGAATTGAAGGTGCACAGTGGTAAAAAAAAATCATCATGCATTAAGAGAAATGGTTTCTATTCCTCACGTTGAGAAAAGTCTGTAAAAATAGGGCCCAATGCACTGTTCATATAATGGAATTTTCAGTATTGATTTTTTTATCCATATTTTGAATTACATTTTGCATTGTGTTGTGTTTTTGTGTTAAAGAACATTTGTTTAAACTATAAATAATGTCTTGGCAGAAAATTCTCACTTTTTCTGTTTTTCCACAGTGTTTATGTCAGCCAGGAGCCTGTAACATGTTTTGGACTGCAGGTTGGTCCAAGATAAGTGACAGATCAAATTAAACAAGAGTAAAGTCTTTGTTTTTATGCATGAGTCAGGCCTGGGAAATGACACTTTTGAAAGTTGCATTTATTTTGCTGTTGTTGTTGTTGTTGTTTAATACACCATGATAATGCAAGCAGCTTAAAGGACTTGTCATTTGAAATTCAGTTTTAGTTTGAAGCATCAGAATATCTGTCTGTAACACTGCATCCATTCACTGCAGTATTTAAAAACCCTGCAACAACAACATACTATATATTATATATTTACAATAAAAAAAATAGTAATTTTATAAAGCATTACAAATATGTTTCGAAACTAATTTGGGAATTTTAATTTCTGACAAAGATAAATATTCTTTTTATAATCAAATTCTCAAGTGTATGTTTTTATTCAAGTTACTGTCATCTGTGACTTGTCACCTCACTTATAAACGAGGGGTATTTTGTCTGTGGTTTTGGAAAGTAGTGTGAAAGGCATGTAGTGTGATGGTGTTTGTGTGGTTGTGAGGGCTGTGAGAGATGAGCTGAGGGTCAGTTTGGTGGGTGGAAAACAGTCAGACTGTGATGCTCTCGTGCTAACAGGTGCACACACTGGCACACAGACATTTAAGAAAGC
Organism: Labeo catla; assembly: GCA_012976165.1. Taxonomy (NCBI): domain Eukaryota; kingdom Metazoa; phylum Chordata; class Actinopteri; order Cypriniformes; family Cyprinidae; genus Labeo; species Labeo catla. The sequence goes on along the minus strand of VONZ01001470.1, from coordinate 123,176 downwards.
CTTAATGTAAATTTTGAAACATTTAATCACATTTAAATATTGTTTCTTTAAATTGTCATGAGTAATGTTATCACTATTCATAAAGTTCAGGCTTTACTCCTACTGCTCACGAAGCACCGCAATGTTGTGTGCATAGTTAATAATAACTGTAATAATTTGCTTTGTAATAATTTTGCTATGTTTTCGTGTAAATATTTACAGCTTTGTAATCTGGTCCGCTGAAGTTCCTCTCAGAATGTCTCATTCTGCACTGAACAGCTTCTTCCTGTTAGGGTCTGTATAGGAAATGAAATCATTCACAACCCCTGCCTCTAGAGAAAGGGCCTTCTTATATCTTCATGATTCATGATATCTTCAGATCTAAATAAAGTTTCAACTGCATTTTATCTTTACAGCTTTTATTGCATTGAAAATATTAAACATTGCAGAGCTCACGTACACTGTAAATGTACAGCTTTAGTAATAGTGTATCAGTATTAGAGTCATGATGAACATATGGCTTTTAAACATGACAGTAGGCTACAATAATTGACCTTGTGCTGCTGTTGGACTATCTAGTAGCAGAATACACAACATCTGTATCCTCTGTATTGCTGGCTGCTCTTCTGGATTTTTTCTGGTGTTTTTTCTGGTGTTTTGAAAACTGTAGAGCGGCATACACTGATGAATAAGGCTCCTGCAACAGATTGAAAAATTACTTTGACGACATTTAAAAACAAATTTAATTCACGAAGAAACAAATGCTTTATATATACATAAATTCACACACATACACTTTTATAGACTTATTAGTATCCAAATACATTCTCTGGTGTCAGAATTATTATTAATTGCTAATTCGGATGTTGAGGACAGTTAAGGAGTCAGGAAATGTGATTTTATTTATTTTTTTTTTTAGCTGATATCGTTGCTGTCCCCACAGATATACAAAATGCAAAATACTTTATACCCAAACTACTCTTTTCTGCCCTTTTTTTTTTTTTTTTTACTTATAAAAATTAACCTTATTAAATTTCTCTAAGAATTGCATTCTCACAAAATTATTTCAACCATGCTTTCCATTTTAAAAACCTGAAAGGCTATAGCTAAACATATGTAAAATATATTTAATCTAAAGATTGTTAGACATAAAAGTAATATTGAAAAACACTGATATTAGAAAAGTTATTTTATAGTTTATAACTACTGTCATTATAACTCCGTTTAACAGCAGTGATTTGCATATTGAAATATTTTTGTACACCGGTCACCTGGTTTTTCATTTTAACAGTATATACTCTATGTTGAAGATTTTACTTTTTGGTTATAGATTCAAATTAATTTATTCCATTTTATTTTAACAATATAACTTTACCTCATGATGTTGTGTTTCATGGCGATCAGCATGTGCGGCAACAGAAATGGAGACTAAAAAAAAGAGGTTTAGCTTTTTTTAATTTAAAATTATTTCACTACACAGTTATTTGCCAAATAATATCCATACAATAATATAAGTAAATTTTTTGAACTGAATAGATATACTGTTACCTTTTTTCTGTGTGTTTTTGTTCTGTATCTTAATAATGAGGGTTGTGAGTGGAATGATGATGAGAATAACAATAATACCACCAAAAAAAAAGGTCAGCTTATGAAAGATGTTTTCAGAACAGTTTTTTGTAGAAATCGAGTTCTTCTTAAGATCTGTTAAGAAGTAAATCACAATTTACTCTAACAAACCACCATCTAAATAAAAACAGTACTGTTTATGTATATTACAAGCGTTAAAGAAAGGCAAATGATAAAAACCTTTATTTGTAATTTCTGTTTCATTTTGCAGTGGTGTAACACTCCTCTCTGTGCAATAAATAAAGACTTGAAATGAACACAATTTCTTATTCACACAGCATCACAGATGCAATTTGTAAATCATTAGGATGAATGGCTGCACTTTGCAAAAATATGTTTATAAAATTTTTCTACTGTACATAATGAATGCAAGCTGTTCTACAAAAGTGCTGTTGAAAAAGAAGGATTACCTTTAATTTCTAGATGTGTTCCATCACCAAATATCATCTCCCAGTTATTCCAACCACAGTAGTACAGTCCAGAATCAGAAGTATCCACATTTACAATTCTTAGGGATGTGTTTTTGCGATTCAGGAACATCACAAGACGGTCTGGTTGAAAACCATTTAAATATGTTGCCTTTACTTCAAGGTCATAGGGTAACATCTTGTATACAATGGTAAGTGGTACAGCACTCTTTGTTTGCTTGAACCAGTGTACGTATTTTCCAGTAGTTGAGGTGTGTTGACACCAAATAGTGATATTCTCTCCTGGTTTAACTATGATATTGGTTGACTGAGATGCTGTAGCTGTGAACAAACCTAAAACCCACAGAGGAATAACAGATAATTTTACAGCATATTAAGATATATAGAACATTGATGATACAAGAAATGCTGTGTATAAAACACCTAGTCTCACACCTAGTGTTTAATAATCAGTCTTGAAATAATTGTTCCTATCTTGCATAATTGAAGTAGTTATAGTATGGTAATGCTTACCCATGCCACAGATCAACAGCGCTGAAATTATTGTTTGAACCATTGCAGTACTGAACCAACAAGAAAAATAAGATGAGGAAATCAATGTGCTTTTTTATGTGAGGGGGCGTGGCTTATGCTTACATCAAACTATGACAAACCTGTCAATCAAAGGCGAGTCCACAGGTCATATTGCTGTCAGAACTCGGAATTAAAAAAACATTTGAACGTGTCTTTTATTAATTTCTGAATTATATTATTGACATGCATTTTACCTGGTCCACAAATTGTTAAACTTGACTTTATCTTGATTTTAATTCTCTCAAGGCCCAGGGTTTAATGCAGCATTTGACAGTAGCTTTCCACCTTTCCATTTGACTTAAGGTGTATGAAAGTGACTAAGTAGAACTACTGTTTAGTTATGAGCAAGCAAGCTTTAAATGTTATCAGTTAACACTACAGTCTCTGACTTTCAAAAATGAATGAGTTTGTGACCGTGAGATCCATGTATAACAGTCAGCATAACACTTTAAGCAGAATTCAAATTGAGATTCAACTTAAAACACTGATGTTTAATTGGAATCTCAATTTAAAGTCAAAGTTGGAGTCAGAGTCAAAGTACATTGCAAGCAAATTTTAATAAACTAATAAAACCATTATTTACAATAGTGCAAAGAAAAGACAGACTGCAGAAGTAAAACTGTGATATTATTTAGCTGTTAAATTAAACCATAGTTAATTAACTAATAATACGTTTGAGGATGTTTCTTGTTTCAAGTAGTATCAGTGTACACAGCAATTGTTTCCTCAACATGTCGTCCTGCCTTTTTTGAGAAATACACAGCAGCATATTCTACTGAATCATTTGCCTGCAAAGAAGTACAAACAAAAGATTCTAAATAGGGTGATCATATGATATGATCTGATGATTTTGTTGTGAAGCTTTTGGATACCATTTTCCTTTTCCTTAGCCTCCAAAATAAATTTGAAAGCAAAAAGTAGAAAATGGTATTTAAGTGCTAACAGCCAACAGTTAGAAATAATATTGTTCAGTCGAAATTATAAAATATAAGAATATATCATAAGAATAAGATTACATAAATTAAAGATTACATAAATAAGTTAAAACAAGTTATATATAATAAATTAGTTAAAATAAGTTATATATCAATCCTACTCAAATGAATGCACAATGCATTGAAATTACCACAAAAAAATCTCATAGCAGTAATTCACTCAGGAAAGGCAGAACAGTAATCAACTAAAACTATATTGTTCTTTATAATAATAAAAAAAGAAACTAGTGTTATTTGGGAGAATTTACAATGAAATTAGTATTGTTTTAAAATGATTTTACTTAGCCCTTAAAATAATATAAATCTGGTAAATTTACCTTGTCATCATGCCGTTGTGCTTGACATGCAGCGACTGGCATAAAGCAGACAAAAAGACAATCAGTTGCTTTTAAGATATTGAGAGAATTACAATGTTTTCCAAAGCCTTTTTTTTTTAACTTGATCTTTTTAAACGTGTAAAAATGTACCTTTTCTGTGCCTCTGCTTTCTGTGTTCCCTGATAATCGCCAAAACAAGAGGAACAATACATATTAAGAAAATGGTTCCACCAAACAGGAGGGTCAGTATGAAATAAATGTCTTTAGAACACTCCTGAGTGGACACAGATGATTGCTCATGATCTGTAAAAGAGTTGACATAATTTCAATTATACATTTTGTCATGCTACAAAGATCACATTGTATGTATTTATATTTCTCTCTCCATAATTTAATTAGAATTTAAACAAGAACATTGATAAATTAAACACCTGCAGCTTTAACTTTAATATTGAAGGTAAAATAACATACCCTTTTTTGAGTTTCCTGTGTAATTTTTCTCTGATATGAAAACAGTTGACCAGGGTAAGTCATTTGCCACTGTGACATGTAAAATGGTATTTAAATTGTGGTGTGTTTCAACATGTGCTATCAATGACAAAGTAAAAAGATGAGATATAGACATTACATAAAGATAGGAGTATTGTGAGAGAGGTTAAAAAAATTACCTTTCACTTCAAGCTTAGTTCCATCACCAAATTTCACATTATAATAATCAGTAGCTCCACAAAAATAGAAACCAGAATCAGAAAATTTCACTTGCTTAATTGTTAGGGTGGTGCCTTCGGTGAACTGATCCATAATCATGTGGTCTTTTCTGAAATTGTTGAAATAATTTGGCTCAGACTTCTGAGGACTTTCTGTGTAATGCATACGCATAATAGTAATGGGTACATCACCATTTGTTTGTTTGAACCAGTAAAGAACTCCAGAAACATGAATATTGTGTGAACACCACATAATGACTCTTTGTCCTGGATGAACCTGTATACTTGCTATCGAAATCATAACTTGGAGAAAACCTGAAAGGCATTAAACAAGAAAAGTAAAACCATAGCACACCAAAAAACAAACAAACAAACAAACAAACAAAAAAAAAAACACATTAAAAATGTATTTTCTAAATCCACTTTAAAACTTTAAAAATCCACTTTCCTAATGTTAAACTCTCTCAAGGTTTTATGACATGTCTCTATAATCGTATATTTGTAGCTTTCAGTAGAAAATAATTCTTACCCGTGCCAAAGAGCAATAAAGCTGCAGCTGAAATATGTAACATTTCTGCACTGAGTCAAAACAGAGCTGAAGAGGAAATTAAGTGGGCGATAATGATGTTTTATATATAAGGAGGAGTGGCTTTTGTCACAGCCAAACTATAGTAGACCTATCAATGTAAAGGCCAGTCAGGGTCAGACACATCTGATATAGCTTCAACAGAAGAAACCTCTCTACAGAAAGCATATTTAAATACAGAATGTGCTATGATGATGGCCTTATTGCACTACTGTTTAGTGTTTTTTTTTTTTATTAATTTTTTTTCTGTGCTCTAAAAATGTTTGCTACTTTCCGAATGAATTAGATCAACATTGTGATATGTTATAGCTTAGTCAAATGTATAATATATATTTATGATATTAATACAAGTAAATTTGTATTTTTTTCTTGTAAATACATATCTCTCTGGTATATATTTATCTACCAGATATATATGACACATATATTTATGTGTCATTCTATATTTGAGGTACATTTAGAATTTGAAATAAAATACATGTGCATAAAATACCATCTATATTTGCTGCTGTCCACCATGTTACCTTTACTGGGTAACACAGTTGACAGGTAACTTAGTTGACATTTTTTAGTGTTTTGGGCCTATACTCAATGTGAAGGCCTAGAACTACTAAGCATATGTGACCCTGGACCACAAAACCAGTCTTAAGTCGTTGGGGTATATTTGTAGCAATAACCAAAAATACATTGTATGGGTCAAAATTATAGATTTTTGTTTTATGCCAAAAATCATTAGGATATTAAGTAAAGATAATGCCCCATTAAGATATTTTGTAAAATTCCTATTGTAAATATATCAAAACTTAATTTTAGATTAGTAATATGCAATGTTAGGGAACTTTATTTGGATAAATTCAAAGGTGATTTTCTCAATATTTGGATTTTTTTTTGCACCGTTCAACCAAATATTGTTCTATCATAGCAAACCATACTTCAATGGAAAGCTTATTTATTCAGCTTACAGATTATGTATAAATCTCAGTTTGGAAAAATTGACCCTTATGACTGGTTTTGTGGTCCAGGGTAACATATGGTATGTTTAGAAATATAGTTTTATAAACACATATAAGTTTTAGTTAAATTGTCTTGTTAAAATTTGCATCAGTAACACTGCTAACAGTCAAATAATCCACTCTTGACAGGTTTGCTAGTTTAACCAATATTAGGGGAAAGAGAGAGAACATAACTTCTAGTGTTTAATCCATATGCTTCTAGAGGAAATATCATCATAGTGTGCAAATTATCCGAGAATGGGACAAACCATTCCTTTTTTTGGGGTTCTAGTGGGTAACTTGGTTGACGACGTTTTTTGGACACAAATAAAACAAGTTATATCACAATAAACACTTATTATTTTTGAAGCGCACACCCAAATGTCTTCATAACCTAATCTAACTGAAGGCAAAACTATGAAATTAAATTATATTTGAGGTAATTTTCATGCCTAAATGTAGAGTATACATTCAATATACATCAACAAAATATACAGCTTTTTCAACATATAGTAGTGTGATTGGGAAAAATATAATTGTGTACTAGAAAATTATGCATCTGGGCTTTATATTGATGAAAATATATTAAAAATATACTTCATGGACATGAGATGTACGCACAATTACAGAATGACCCATTTATTTAGACATGTCTATTGATATCTATAATATGTGCTTGGATTCTGTTATATTTTCAGCACATTATTTTTAAGCATTTATTTATTTACGTTTTAAATTAAACCTACTGTGTATCTTCTAAAACAGGTTGCACATCTGCTGGACTATATATGATGTTACACTTAACGATGTGCATTGGGCCTATACCAAGCCTGTACAGTAGGCTTGCTAATACACTTTTCAAGTCAAATGAAGTATGCATTACAGGCTTATTGTTTTGCACTGTATTAAATCCTTCTCATATGCAGTTTAGATTAGATTAGATTGCTAATTAGTTTAGCAAATATGAATAATTACCATCCCTCTCTACAGCCCTCTAGTGGTTTTTAAAATCATAGTCAGCACCCTCCTTTTGTTTACAAAAACTCTTAGCTGGATGGTGGGCCTAGATTAGTCATGATTAGACATGAAGTCTTGAAATCACAAATGCGAAAGCATAATGCTTTTTAATGTGCATAACTATTTGCACCACTAAAGGATCAACATTTAACATTTCAGACACACAACTGATACCGAATAGATGTGTGCGGATGCATGGCTGGTATAGTGATAATGCTAAAGGCCTGTGTCCAGTTTCAAGAAGTAAAAAAAGCAAAAACCTTTTGTTATGATTATATGTATTATATTTATATTATATATATATATATATATATATATATATATATATATATATATATATTTTTGTACTTTTCTTAAGGAGTTTTGTGCAACTACTGGTGATGTGTGCATTCCTGGAAAAAAAATCTATTTGTGTTTCATCATTCAGCTTATTATTTTATTGTTATTTTGTGTAAATTTACAGTCATTTAAAAAACAACAGAAAATCTAGAAATATCTTAGCATGATGGCCACTAGTAGTTATAGTAATATCCGGCCCATGATCTGATGAGAGAACTTTTTGACACCTTTACACTAACTACTGTCTTTATTAAAAACTGCAGCTTTGATGATGGCACAGTTTTGTGATCACATGTTGATTTCCCCTCATCTGCTATGTATGCAGTCAAGAAGCACTTACGAAGAACTTAAGAAGGTCAAGTTACCACATGACCAGCAGAAAACCACAACTAGCACACTGCCTTTATGTCTTTGTTTTAGAAATAATTTTCTCTAAACCTCCTTTTTTTATTTTTTATTTGTATATATAAGGGTATTTACTGATGCTGGTGATACTCGTGCAGTTATTTGTCTGAGAAGTTAAAAGTAGATTATGAAATCATCTCTGAAGGAAAAGATTAGTGGGAAAAAAAAATCTGGCACAGCACGTTTTAACATATGAACACATCCTACTGGTTGCTCACATGATTCATTAACATCTCTGGTGATGTTCATTTTGTCATTGCTCACCAGTTTCCTACTAGTTTAGGAGAAATCCATCCAGATATGAGAAACTTTGGATTTTTGCTTCTCTTTCTAATTGGTGAGTTGAACTGTTGTTTGTTTCAGAACTAAACTGTATTCACTGTAATTTAAGCTAATCAATTTTTGCTTGTTACTTTTAATATTTTTGTTTAGGCCTTACTGCATCGCACCTGAATAATCCACCTGTGTTTGCCAAACTGGGAGAAACCATTAATATGTCTTGCTCTTGCCAGAGCCAAATGTCCATGCACTTCTCATGGTACAAGCATGAACTTGGACAGAATCCCCGGCTCATCTCCACTATTTACAAGTATGACAACAAAGCCCGGTTTTACCATAATTTCCAGAATAATTCACGTTTCTCTGTGCTGAAAAATGAGGGTGTGCCTAATTTGGTGATAAGAAACATACAGCTCTCAGACTCTGCAACATACTTCTGTGGAAGCGCTTATTCCAACGTAATGGATTTTGTGCAAGGGACAGAGCTGATAGTTGAAGGTAATTATAATACATTTTTTAAGTAATTTTGAGTTACACTGAGGTTTCAAAATGGCATTTTGGCAGCAATGCAATAGAATATCTATTTTGGGTTCCCAGCAGAACCTTTCAGTGAACAGTTGTTAAAAGAACAATTTTGTCTTTTCCGTTATAAAGAGTGGATTGAAAAGTTCCCATGGATATTAAAGATTATTTATGGTGTTATCAATGCCAATAAAGAACAATTATGTTATGTTTAAGAGTGTATAGTGATAGTGAAGCTATTACCTAAACTTATAAAAGCTAAGTAACACTGCAAAAAATGTTTTTCTTACTTAGATTTTTTGTCTTGTTTCCAGCCACAGTATCTAAAAATTTTTAAATAAAGAAGGATTTTCTAGACAAGCAAAAATTGTCTTGTTTTCAGAAAAAAGAAGTAAAAAAGTGAATTTTTGCTTGAAACAAGCAAAATAATCTGCCAATGTGGTAAGCAAAATAATCTACTTTTCATCTTGAAATAAGATTGTTTTGCTTATGTAACGTGGAGTGAGAGGCGAGAGGCGAGCGGATCCACTTGCGAGCTTTTATTATAGGGACGAGACAGATACATGGTCGTACAGGCAGGGTCAAAACAACAGCAAACAAGAATGTCAGAGGCGAGACGAGAGAATAGTCCTTAATGATGAGCGATAGTCCGAAGGCAGGTGGCGAACAGTCGAAAACGGGGAGCCAGGCGAGGGAACTAAACACAAGGAACTAGAAACGAGAACGCTAACAATAGGGAAAACACTAACAACAATCCGTGACTTGCATGGGGAAAGACCGGGGCTTTTATGGTGCCGCTGATTGGTCACATGTGTTGACGCAATCAACGTGATGCATGACGGGAGATGTAGTCCGGGGTGTGGTACAACAGTCAGAGTGTGTGGGTAAGGTGAGAGCGACATCTGGTGGTGAGCGGTCCGCAGGTCACCGACCAGATTCGTAACATAGCCCCCCCCAACGAGCGGCTTCCAGACGCTCCAACAGAACAACAATCCAGGGGAGCGGTGGGAGGGCCAGGCGACAGAAGCAGAATGAGCAGGGCAGAAGCCCTCCAGGGCGGAGCTGGAGGTGGAGCAGGAGGTATAGGAGTCCTCCAGGGCGGAGCAGGAGGCGCAGGAGGCGCAGGAGCCCTCCAGGGTGGAGCAGGAGGCGCAGGAGCCCTCCAGGGCGGAGCCGGAGGCAGAGCAGAGGGCGCAGGAACCCTCCAGGGCAGAGCCGGAGGCAGAGCAGGAGGCGCCGGAGCCCTCCAGGGCGGAGCAGGAACCCGTGTCATGGACTGGGACCTGGGGAAAACAGGGACAGAGGAGGCAGACAGAATGAGGGGAGAAGCGGAGAGTTTGAGGGAGAACGCCGCCTCCCTAGGAGGATTTACAGCCGAAGCTGACACCTCAGGAGGCATTGGCGCGGCTTCTCCGACCGAAGAGAGCTCTGGAGCAGGCTTGTGACCAGGCGGGAGCGCTGGAGCAGGCTTGAGAGCAGACGTGATCTCAGGGGCGGACTTGTGAACAGACGTGACCTCCGGGGTGGACTTGTGAACAGACGTGACCTCCGGGGCGGACTTGTGAACAGACGTGACCTTCGGAGTGTAGTGTGCGGCCCACATACTGAGAATGGTGACTGCCCTCACACTGGCAGACATGATGTGACAAGGCTCTGGGCGGTCTGACGAGACATGACTTGACTCTGGGCGGTCAGACGAGACGTGATGGGGCTCTGGGCGTCAGGCGGGGCGTGACTTGGAGCGTCAGGCGGGATGTGACAGGCGTCAGGGGGGCGGCAGGCGCGTCAGGCGGGGCGGTGACTTGACTCTGGAGTGCGTCAGGCGGGGCGTTGACTTACCTGGGTCCGTCAGGCCGGGGCGTGACTTGGCGTCACGGGAACTGGACTCTGGGCCGTCAGCGGGATGTGACTGGACTCTGGGCCGTCAGGTGGGACGTGACTGGACTCTGGACCATCAGGCGGGATGTGACTGGACTCTGGGCCGTCAGGCGGGACGTGGTGAGGTTCTGGACAGATAGACGAAACGTGACATGGCTCTGGAAGGTCAGACGAGACGTGACTTGGTTCTGGAGCAGCAGCAATAACTTCACTTGGCTCATGAAGATCAGCTGTGGTTTGACCTGGTTCGTGGAGATTGGCTGTGATTTGACTTGATCCGTGAAGATCGGTTGTGGCCTGGCCTGGCCTGTGAAGACCAATAGTAAACTTACTTGACTCTCGGAGATCAGCGGTGACTTGACTTGGCTCGTGAAGATCAATGACTTTACTTGACTCAGGAACCACGGCTGTGACTTTGCTTGACTCAGGAAGAGCGGCCCGGACTTCACTTGGCTTGTGCTGACCAGCAGTAACTTGGCTTGGTTCATGGAAATCAGCTGTAACGTGACTTGACTCGGGAACAACATGGCTTGACTCAGGAACAACAGCCGTAATGTGATTTGACTCGTGGGGAACAGGTGTGACTTGGCTTGACTCGTGGGGAACAGCTGTGACTTGGCTTGACTCGTGGAGAGCGGCAGCTGTGTCTTGACTTGACTCTGTGTCTTGACTTGGCTCTGTGTCTTGACTTGGCTCTGTGTCTTGACCTGACTTGGACCAGGGGTAGCCGCCGCGGCGTGAAGGAGCGGCACTCTAGCTGCCCATACCGTCATTAGGGGTGAGTCCAGCACGTGGGCCATCATGACCACAGGTGGCGTCCGGGTGCTGACCACAGGTTCTGGAATGGCAGCCATATGGTGGAGTGGCTTGGAGACGGCGGCCATCTTGTGCAGTGGCTCTGGCGTGGCAGCCATCTTGTGCAGTGGCTCTGGCGTGGCAGCCATCTTGTGCAGTGGCTCTGGCGTGGCAGCCCTCCTGTCAGTGCTTGGCTCAGTAACTTGACTTGAGACAGGGGCGACAGCTCTGACTTGACTTGACACAGGAAACATAGCTGTAACTTGACTTGACTTGGAAACTTGACTTGACTCAGGAAACACAGCTGCAACTTGACTTGACTTGGAAACTTGACTTGACTCAGGAAACTGCAGCTTGACTTGACTTGGAAACTTGACTTGACTCAGGAAATGCAGCTGCAACTTGACTTGACTGAGCGCAGCAGCTGCAAGCTTGACTTGGCCACTCAACTGCTTGACTTGACTCACGCTGTGACTCTGCTGTCGGCGCCACTTGTGAACGGGCTCCTCCGTCGCCACCATTTTGTGAGCGCACACCAGCGCGGCCACCATCTTGCGCACGGGCTCTGCTGTCGCGACGTAGCATAGACATCTTGCGAATGGGCACCGCTGTCGCCGCCATTAGAGCAATGCGATCCATTGCCGTCGTCATTGCTTGAGCGCGCTCCAGCGTGGCCGCCATTCCGCGTGCGGGTTGCGCAGCCGGCATTACTGAGATGTCGCGTTCCTCCTCCGCGACACCCACAGTAAAAGATGAGCTCACAGTCAATAAGGCAAAGTCCAAGAAGTGTGCAAGTGATGAACGCGGTCCCTAAGTTTGTGTTTGAACAGATCATTGAGACCATCACAAAAAATTTCAATAATGATGCAGTCCGGGAGTGTAGAATAGTTAGCTATGGCCAGAAACTCACGGGTATATTGTTCGAGTGTGCGTGGTCCCTGTTTGATCCTGCAAAGAATTCTGTCCGTGTCCATATCAAATGAATGTCCGGGGTGAAAGCTGCTGGATCCTGTTGTGACGGATTGTTCTGTAACGTGGAGTGAGAGGCGAGAGGCGAGCGGATCCACTTGCGAGCTTTTATTATAGGGACAAGACAGATACATGGTCGTACAGGCAGGGTCAAAACAACAGCAAACAAGAATGTCAGAGGCGAGACGAGAGAATAGTCCTTAATGACGAGCGATAGTCCGAAGGCAGGCGGCGAACAGTCGAAAACGGGGAGCCAGGCAATACAAGTTTGAATTTGCCTAATGTATGCATGTGTATTGTGTATATATTCATTCATGTATATATTTAAGAAATAATTACATGTATAGGTTTATTATAATTTTATATAATTTATGTTATATATAAACAAAAATATTTTATACATAAACACATTTCTCTTGAATATATATACATTAATTTGTGTGTATTTATATATACATAATAATTACACACAGTACACATAATTTGAATGCAGTGTCCATAACATCCCTCAAAAATCACTGATTCAATTTCTATAGGGTTGAAAAGCTACACTTTTATAAAACAACCTGCTTTAATTCCATCACATCATGGAGATTCAGTGAGTCTTAACTGCACAGTTTTAAATCAGAACTGTGTGGGAAACAACAGTGTTTACTGGATCATACAGGAATCAGAAGAATCTCCCCCAAGATTCATTGGCACACATGGAACAAGTATTGGTCAGTGTGAGTGGAGCTCTGAAGCTGGTTTTAGAGCACGTAGATGCGTCTACAGCTTCTCTAAGAAAGATCTAAAACTATCTGATTCTGGGGCTTACAGCTGCACTGTTGCTGCATGTGGAGAGACCAAACTGGACATTTTAGGTATGTTTCTCAAGAATTAACTGGTAAAAAAGTAGCGTTTTTATGATGTGTTAACATTACACCCACAATTTTGTCTATTCCAGGTGCTGATCCAGCAGAACAGATGATTTTTGTAATTCTTTCTATTGTTAGAACATTCCTCCTGTTAATTGCTCTTGCCACAATTACTTTTTGGTACTGCATGAATTCAAAAACCATTTCAAAATATGGCTGTTCTCCATCTGCCGTTGCTCCCCAAGAGAGACGATCCCAGTGAGATGGAAAACCAGGTCTGTTAAGGAAATCAGCTTCTGATCATCTAAATATGTAACACAGGATGATAAACAAAGACATACTCTGAGTCTTTAAACTTTTGTTTCATGTAACATAATGTTCTTTCATGACTGTTTCCTTAATAAAAATAAACTATCCAGTGTTAAACTGTTTGTTTCTGGTTTTTGAAGAAATACATGATTACCCTGGCATTTACTACTTTAAACTCATGTCTTGCGAATTAGGTTAAAATATCTGAATTATGCAGAAATGAGAAATGCATACACATGTAAATATTTTACAGAGTGTAAGTATTTATCCCATAACAGACTGGGGATTGGATAGATGTGCTTCGGGACACAAACATGTTTTTAAAAAGGCATTTACAATTTGTATAATACAACTTAGGAAATATTCACACCAAATAAGAAGGGTTATTTAAGCACAGAACATGCTGAACATCTAGTGTGGGCGCGCTGGACAGAGCTCCGGCTCTGGAGGGCCCGCAGACTCTGGAGGGCGTGCTGGAGCAGCTGCGTCAAGGCCTGGGACCTGGGGAGAGCAGGGATAGAGGAGGTGGACAGAAGAGAGGGAGAAGCAGAGAGTTAATGGGTTAACGCCGCCCCCATAGGAGGCTCTACAGCCGGAGCTGACACCTCTGGGGGCATGGGCGTGGCTTCTCTGGTGGGAAAGGCCTCGGGAGCGGATTTGAGGTCAGACGGGATCTCAGTAGCTGACTTGTGAGCAGACGAGACATCTATAGTAGACTTGTGAGCAGACGAGACCACTGGCGTAGGCGAGGGATCAGATGTGACCTCGGGTGCAGGTTTGTGAACAGACGTGATCTCAGGAGCACAGTGTGCAGCCCACACACACCAAATAGCAACCGCCATTAAGGGAAGAGCAGCTGTGGATGGCAGGATCTCTTTACTGGCCATCATGATCGTGGGGGACGAGACATGGCGAGGCTCTGCGCCGTCAGAAGAAATGTGACTTGACTCTGGACGGTCTGACGAGTGGTGACTTGACCCTGGGCCGCCGGGCGGGACGTGACTTGACCCAGCCGTGACGTGACCCGACCCAGCCGTGACGTGACCTGACCCTGGGCCATCAGGCGGGACGTGATTTGACTCTGGGACAGCAGCAATCCCTTGACTTGGCTCGTGAAGATCAGCTGTGGCTTGACTTGACTCAGGAACCACTTCAGGAAGGGTGGCCATGATGGGTGCAGATTCAGGAGCAGAAGACATAACGTGAACAGGCCGTGGCTTTGCTGAGATGGCCTGAGCAGGCTGTGGCTTGGCTGACGTGGAGTTAGCGGGCGCTGGCTTGGCTGGCGAGGCTTTAGCAGGCTGTGGTTTGGCTGACGTGGCGCGAGCAGGCTCTGACGTGGCGACCATCCTGCACAGTGGCTCTGGTGTGACAGCCATCTTGATAGTGCTTGGCTCAGAAAAGACAGCAGTAACTTGACTTGAGACAGGAGCAACAGTGCTGACTTGACTTGATACAGGAAACACAGCTTTAACTTGACTTGCTTTAGGAATAATAGCTCTGACTTGACTTGACGCAGGAACAACAGCCGTAGCTTGACTTGACACTGGAACAGCAGCCGTAGCTTGACTTGGTTCAGGGGACGCACCTGGAACTTGACTTGACTCAGAAGATACAGCTTTGACTTGACTTGACTCAGGGGTCACAGCTGTCACTTGACTTGCTGTCACTTGACAGCGGTCACTTTATTTGACACTGAAACAACAGCAGCAGCTTGACTTGACACTGGGACCATAGCTGCAACTTGACTTGACACAGGAAACGCAGCTGTCATTTGACTTGACTCAGGAAATGCGGCTGCAACTTGACTCGACTCAGGAAGTGCAGCTGCCACTTGACTAAACTCAGGAAAGGCAGCTGAAACTGGACTTGCCTCAGAAGACGCAGTTGCAGCGTGACTTGATTCAGGAAACGCAGCTGCAATAATACTTGACACAGGAGACGCAGCTGCAACTTGACTGGACTCGGAAACTTGACTAGACTCAGGAAATACAGCTGCAACTTGACTTGCTTCAGAAGACGCAGCTGCAGCTTGACTCGACTCAGGAAACGCAGCTGCAACTTGACTGGACTGAGGAACAACAGCCGTGACTTGACTTGACTCAGAAGCTACAGCTGTAACTGGACTCAACTCAGTAAACACAGCTGCCACGTGACTGGACTCCGTGCACGCAGGCACAACTTGACTTGACTCGGGAAACTCAGCTGTGTCCTTACGGGGCCTTTTCCTTGCCGCCTTCTTGCGAGCTGTGGATGGCGTCCGAGTGCTCGCCGCGGGTTCAAAGGTGCGTGCTGGGGCTGTCCTTCGGATATTTGCTGCCCGTACTGACATAAATGGTGGGTCCAGTACGTGGGCCATCCCAACCGCGGGCGGTCTCCAAGAGCTGGCCGCGGGAGGCGGAGTCCGAGTGCTGACCGTGACCGCGGCTGGAAGGGGGTGATGAGGCAGGCGGTCCGAATCGTTAGCGTGGTATGTGGGGGCTCCCGGCATGGTGTTTACTGACACGACGCGGCGTGCCTGCGAGGGAGTTAGACGACGAGACACCTGAGATTCTTCGACCTCAAAGTCGGATCCATTTAAATAAAGTACTACATTAACCAGTTCGATCAGTGGATAATCACAAGCGTGAAGATCGCAACGGATAATGTCTTCGTCCAACCCCATCAAAAAACAAGCACCCAAAGCCGCGTCGTGCCAGCTTAGCTGGTTTGCTAGCTCTAGGAAATCCTCCACATACCGCTCCAACTTTCGTCCGCCTTGCCTCAAACGCCACAGCTCTGCCTCGGGATTCATGTTGTCAGTCGGTGATTCTGTCAGAGTTGTCGTCGTGTGCGGGAACGAACAGCAGGAGAGCGGAGATCCAATCAATGCACGTTTATTTAAACAATCCAAAAAGTACATAACATGAAGAACACCAGCAAGGAACAGCAACCACAACGAAAACACAGTGAAACAATAATCACCGACAATGACCGGCGGAACAACCAAACTAAATACACAGAACCAGGGGAGTGGTTACAAACGAGCAAACGAGGGGAAGTACAAATATGGGCAGGACTAAACCAATGATATACAAAACCAAAGGGGGAGACAAGACTAAACCAAATACACTAGAGACAGAAGGGAAAAACACTAGGAAGAACAAGACAAAACAGAACACAATCCTGACACAGACATGCTTAGCTGGAATAAAACAGATTAACCATCTAAATAATGATATTTTGCAAACTTTAAATTGCATATATATTCTTAATTTGGTTTTGAAGTTGTGGGGGCCTGTTTTTGTTCTTTATTGTGTGACGAGTCGGCTGCCTCCCCCCTAACTATCAGCTTCACCCCGTCGGTAATCGCTGCCCTTCACCAGGCTCCCGACGGGAGTGGGCGTGTGGGAGGAGGAGGGGCGCTGAAACATCCAGGTCTGGCGGCGTGTGATGAGGCACACCTGATGTGAATGAAGCCTCATCACCGCCGCTGTTAAAATGCAGAGCGCGCCTCTCCTCAGGAGACCGGTCTCTTCCCCGTGCATGCACGCTGGTGTCCTCGTGGGCTAAAGGAAGCCGCTACCCGCCACGTTGCCGCGGACCCCGGCGGGGAGCAAGTGCGGCCACCGGACTCCGCCCCTTACCTGGACCCTTCCCTTCTGAACACTGCCCCTCCTTCACGGATTCGTTCACGCCGAGGACACCAGATCCCCCTTTTATTTTGGACACTTTTTTACCCTTTTTGGACACTTTATCTTTATTGTTTAATAAAAGCCTCTCCGAGGCCTGACGTCACGCCCACTGTGTCTGTCGCCTTGCTCCGCACCCGTGACAGTTGATATGCTACAACAATTAAACTTTAGGAAACTTAAAAAAAATAGGCCACTTTGTGTCTCACCCTATCTTCGAAACCACATGATGTTTCTCTCTTGGTTTCTGGTTCTTGTGGGCACGCACAAGGGTCTCTACAGCTCATTAAATATAAATGCATATTTGCCTCTGACCCCATTACAAGTCATAAAAGAAGGCAAACTGAGAAAGTACCAGAAATACTGATGTTGTTGTTGTTGTTATTTTTATTATCATTATGTTCTTAACCCTGGTCATTCTTAAATGATTCCAAATTGTATTTAGTTTGAGTGCATACCATGTACTATAAGCTAAAACAGCTACTAAAACAGAAACTTTAAAGTAGAAGGGCAATTTTAATAATAATGTTGCAAAAATTACTAAAAGCAGGAAAGACGGGGAGACAGAGCCTTTGGTCATAAGCTGTGGAACCGCCTGCCATCACCCATTAGAACTGCTTCCATGTTAGCCGTATTCAAATCTATGTTAAAAACGCCTCTCTTTCTTGTGCTTTTAATTGTTTGTAATGTGTATGTGTTTTCTTGCTTTTAGCCTTATTTATTCTTATTTTTTCTTTTATCTTTGTACAGCACTTTGGCAAACTAAGGTTGAATTTAAATGTGCTTTAGAAATAAAATTGAATTTAACTGAAATTAATTAACAACCTCCCACAGTAAAGTGTAAGGTTTTGTCATTATTATTTAAAAAAAAAGTCTGTCATTGACATTTGGCATTTAAGGCTGGAGTAGACTGAATCTTTTCTCTTCATTCTTCGCTCAGTCTCTGAACTCTTACATCTTGCCTTGTTTTTAGGGAATTGTAAGATTGTGTAAATTGGGTTCATACTGTCTTGATTCTGTGAGGGGAGAAAAAGAGAAGGGATTTGCTCAGTGAATGCACATAGCAAATTTTAGCACAGCAAATTTATCGGCTGCATTTCTGACACTCAATCAGTTAATTATAGCGGTAGCAGCGCTAAGCTCGTGGGTTAAATTCCCAGTGAATGCATGAACTGATAAAAAGTATACTCTGAATGCAATGTAAGTTTTAGATGAAGTGCATGAATATAAATTAGGGGTGGGGGAAAAAATCGATTCTCTGATGCAACGATTAGGAATCGATTTTGAATAGGTATCGATTCTGAGCTTGGTTGTAGCCTAGAAAGACACTGGTTAGTTGTTAAGTTTAGGTATTGGGTAGGATTAAGGATGTAGAATAAGGTCACGTAGAATAAGGCATTAATATGTGCTTAATTAGTACCAATAAATGGCTTATATTCTAGTAATATGCATGCTAATAAGCAACTAGTTAAGAAACCGTAAAAAAAAAAAAAAATGTTACCGTTTGTTCTTTTGGGGTCAGTTTGTGAATTTGAATAAACATTTAAATGTAAATCCTTTCTGGTGGAAGGTTTAGTGCAGGTCAGAGTTCACCATTATCATGGAGAGCAATTTCATAATCAACACACACACACACACACACACACACATATATATATATATATATATTATATATATATTATTTTATTTTTATTTATTTATTGTGGTGGTCAAGAAACAATGATGATTGTCTTGATTATGCATGATTATTAATGTGTTAGTAGTTGTAGTAGTAGTAGTCTTGTGTGGCCGCTTTGAATGGCCAAGGACCTCCAAAGAGGCCATATGACTGACAGGTCTAGCAGCCAATCACATTTCATTTTGTGCTGTGTCATGTTTAGGGGTGTGGAAATGTCTCCACGATAACAGACTGGTGTGTAAAACTCTTGGACATATTTTAAAGACTTTATGCCATGAACTTTAAATATTTCACATATATATTCACAAAATCCAGTGTTTAGTTGATTGTGATAAGCGCTCATTGTCACAGTTGCAAACAGGACAGATTTTTTCTTTCATGAGGGGGTTTGGCATCATGACATCTTTGTTTTCAGGTGGAATGTTAAAGAACACGACACACATCTCTCGAATCCTGTATAATTCATCATAAAATACGACTTCCAGAAGTGTTTCCCCTTTTGTGTGCCGTATGCATCAGACGTTCAGCCAGTGGGTGTAATATCTGAGGCTAAGACTAAAGTAGTAGCATTAGTCAAAACTTGTTTAAGATGCTATAACATCATTTTAAATTCCGTTTGGACAGCAGTTTCTTCCAGTGGTAATTGAGTGAAAATAGGAAGTTAATCCCATATTGAAATTGGTTTAATGTATATGTAGGCCAATATGTTTGATGTTCAGTTTACATCAAATCAATGTCATATTTGACCTGTTTTTGTTTTTCTTAACATTAGCATATAAATGTAAATTGCCCACTGGGTAAGGTGTTAGCTTTGACCATCCAGGCTAAGCAGTATTTCTGTAATAGCTCATATCAAAGAAAATAATATTAAATAATAAAATGCAATAGTTAACAAATATCTAAAAAGCAAAGTGAATTTAATATTGAAATATCTATTTAGGAAACAGAAAACATTAGGCAATAAGATAATGATTTTTTTCGAAACAGGCCAAGCAAAGAAGAAAATGTCAAAGGCAAAATGTTTTAATAGCTAGGAATTTTTATTTTTGTTAGAACATGAATGCAGACTCTATGATGTATATCTTCAGACAACAGCCATCATAACTGCAGTACTGGATTTGATTGTATCTTGTACTGCTTATTTTATCATGCTTTATGCGTTTGCACATTTGGATCACTCACAGGAAGTACAGAAAACATGTTTATGTTTTCCAGTGGTTCTCTTAGGATCGGATCTGTGAATAGACATCAGTATGCTGGGAAATGTTGTGTTGTTTAGCACCTCTAGAGGCCCGTGATTTACTGTTGAAACTCACAGATGTGTAAGTCAGGGCATCTCCAACCTAATAAATAAATAAATAAAATAAATAAATAAGTTTCTGTTGGTAAAGCATCTTTCATAAACTGATACATGTTTTTACTAAAGTGAACTTTTCAAGAAACTTTTGAAACATAATGGCATCAAATTGACATAAAATTTAAATAAGTAAATAAAATTGTGAGAATTTACCTGAGTACATTCAGATGTCTCTTGATCACATGATCTGCTGACTGGCAGAAAGTATAAATGTTTACACTGAGCTTTATAGTTTTGCAAATAGAAATAGGAATCGGATTAAAAAAATACTGAAATGACAAATATGATACCTGATGAGCTGCATTGGTCTTTACATTGTACAGCCATGAGTAAAATCATTATTATCATAGAAATTATGTTTGATGAGACCAGTATAAGAAACAAAGGACTTGTTGTCAACTCGCTATCTGCAAGAAGAAAAAAAAACAAACAAACTACAAATTAAAACTTCAAAATGTCACACTTTGAAATCTTGCCTCAAAAAAAAAAAGATATTTATGTTGAAACATTGTATTAAAAATACAGTACAGTACCGTATTACTTTTTTTCTACCAAAGTTATATACAAATTACTTGAGGGATACAGTAGTGGACTGTACATAAGTAAACAAAAATGTTTAATGTTTTATGTTGTTTATAATGTTTTATCATAATGACAAAATGCATAAAACTATACTTTTATCGTAATTATACTGACATGATGAAATGTTTACCATATCATTATAATATTACATTATCAAGCAATGCACTGAAATTATTTTAACTATTAATAAACAAATTGTAATTCACTTAATAGGGTTAACTTTACCAGAAATTGAGCTGAATTCCAGAGAAGTTCCATTTCCAAACAGTATCTTTCCACACACGAGTACAGCACAGTAGTAAGTACCAGCATCTGAAAGGCTGAGGTTCCTCTTTGTGAGGGTGTAAATGCAGGTTTCTGAAGTTGAAACATCCTTACAGATCTCTTCATGTTTCTTCATATCTCCATCAGTGTAAATGATGCCAGAACCAGATTCATCTGCAGCTTCTCTAAACCAGTAAACATGGTGTCCTACATTACATTTCTCATGTGGCGCTTGGACTCTACACATGAGGGTAATGTTGTCTCCAATGTGAACTTTATCTGAAATAGGCTTCTGAAAAACTGTTGTTGCGGTGTGCTCTTCTTTAAAGTAAAACAAACAAATAAAACATTTAAAAGAAGTATTTTCACTGTGGTTTTATAACTTTTGTAGTCTCTTCATTATAGCCAGTATTTATTATTTTTTAACTTGAATATCACGTACAATGAAAGGTCAAACATACCATGTAGCATCAAAAACGTTCCCGGTCCAAAAGCCAGTTCTCCCAAAGTTATCACTCCACAAAAGTATGTTGCTATATCTTCCTTTTTTGTCAAGAAAATGTGTAAATGATAAATGCCTTTGCTTACTGTTACATTAAAACGACCATCATTATATCCATCAGTAAAATCAACCTTTGTCAGGTAAATGTAACTTTTTGAAATGACTTGAAGATTCATTCCCATCTCCTGCTTGTACCACACTATATTGTTAAAGTCTTTCTTGGGTAAGAAGCACTCAATAGTGACATTATCACCCAGTTTAGAGGCTTGCAAACGTTTTGGCTGCTTTGGCTGATTTTCTTGTGCTGCAATGCAACCTGGATTGAAAAAGCAGAAGATGTGTTACACAGACTTTCTATGTAAAATTCATTTTAGGATCTTAGTTGCTTTGTATAAATGTCTGTTAATAAATAAATATATTTAAAAAATGATCAAAGGTAAAATTAATACATAAATTGTCATAGCTAGATGATTCTATTAATTAAACACCGTTAAACCAGTCTATCAATCATACTTACAAACAAGGGTGAGGACTAAAACTGCGCTCATGTTGCTTTGAATTGCTAGCAAAGAATAAGAGATGGCAATGTTCACAATCGAAGTAACTAAATCAAATGGAAACTGACCCTGGACGTGATTGGTTATTCTCAAATATTCTCGTATGACAAAGTCAGATTTCATTGGCTGGAAGTTTTAGGTGTGAGGTGACACACTCACAAGCAAAGGAAATGATTTTTCTTCTTATGAATACCAAAAAAAAAAAATAAAAATAAATAAATAAATAAATAAATAAAAAACTGAATTAAAAAAACTTAAAGTGGAAATTTAAAGATTTTAAAGTTTTTATTCATTTTATTCAAGATTATTTCAGACTAATTACAGCTACGTTCAATGTTTCTTTTTTAATTTCTTGTTGCTATTTAATTTTTAAATAAACTCAAGTTAATTTTTAAATAAACTTAAGTGACCCTGGGGAAAAACAAATGAATTAAGTGTGTGCCTTAACTGGTGTTTAAACCACAGCATCTCTATGTGAGGGGGTGTTGCTTGGCCTGTGCAGATGAGCGTACTAGGCTGTGTAGGCTGAGCAGCGCTTAATTAGGCTTGCTTATATATTTCTTTTTGCTTTTTAAATTTACATTTACACTAGAAGTAGAGCTGGAGTTCTGTATTGTTCAGCACGTCCTTGTCCATGGTGCTGAATCTTGTCAACTGAATTTATGGCAAGAAAATAATGCTTTAAGCAGGTATGTACGATATATCGATGGCCACAATGTTGTCAATCCAATAAGAGAATGTAAGACCAATACTAAAGCTGAGATGTAATGATGGAGTTCACAATTAAGCAGATTCTAATCTTAAAGATTTTAGTGGGTCTATGAGATTAAACATGACAATTCTTATTTTTTATACGTAGAATAATGCTGTGTTCTTTATAAATTATTTATCCTTGCAGATCATATTTTTAATTAATATATTAAACTAAAAAGAAAAGCTAAATTAAGTGAGAAAATAGTGTTTTTCTCAACAACTGCATATCCAAAGTAATCTTATTTAAGACTATGTAATACAACCCCAAAATTAATGTTTCTATTGATTGATTGTCTAATATTTTTACCATGATGTAGTCTTTTCATCTCACATTCTATAAAATCCTCAATTAGATTATCTTTGTCACACACTTAACAGCAAATATACTGTATGTGCTTGATTTTTTTTGTGTTTTGGTTATTGTATTGCTAAGTATTAGTAAGAAACATTTGACCTTAGTACGTATTAGTAAGAAACATTTGACCTTAGTACTTCTCAAGTTGAAAATGAATAAATAGAAGAAAAAAAAAAGTACGCAATGTATGCAATTAAGGCAAAAAATTATGCAACTAAAAGATGCGATTTAGGGTTAATTATGAATTTGTACATTTCTATTGTGTTAGCATAAAGGCATTTGTTTAGTTATTCTTGTATTGGTAATGAATTTACGTATATTGTTTTGATACATTAATGAATTTATGTATATTGTTTTGATGCATTGTTTTGATGCTCTTACAGTAAAACAGACCGTTTGTTGACATTCCACCTTGAGAGCATGAGGACAGTTGTCATACTTCTGAAAGTAACAGTTTTTACACTGCACTTAAGCTGGAATGGAAACTTCTGACCACAGAAATGTGAACTCTGCTGGGGGCTTTCTGACTGCTTTTTCTATTTTCATTCTTACAGGTTGGCTGCAAACTGAGCAATAGGTTGGGCTCAAAGTCCAAAACCACAAGTGCATGTTGCATCACCCTGTGCAAACAACAGACAACAGAACGGTTGCTCACATTTCTTTTGTACACAAAGGTCGTTTTGTTCCTCTAAATGTAAGGTAGGTTTATTAGCATGAATGAAATCTATAGATTTAACAGCTATGGTTTCTCAACAGATTCAAGATGTTTTTGACTTTTAATAACAATGACTTATTAATTTAGCTTTACACCTGCAAAAAATAAACAAAAGCACATTGTCATTATTTTATTTTGTTTGCTTTTAAAAATCTAATATGTAATTCATCTGTAATGTTTATTATATGCAATATATACAATTAATGTTGTTAATGTACACAGATCTCAACTACAGCTGTGTGCAACAAAACATATTAGTTCTCATTTTATTTTACACCATTTTGACACCTAGTTTTGTTATTTCCATTGCCATGGCAGTCTGTTGTAAAGAAGGAGGGGCATTTGTTAAAAGAAAGAGAAGTGTCTCGTGAGAATGCTGCTTGGTAGACCATGTGGTTTTGTTGCTGTGAAAGAGGGTCAGTCTTGTGGTCGGAAAACATCTAAACATGGATACACAAACATTCAAAAGCAAACACATGCCACTGTGTAATTTTTTAAAGCATAGTCTGAACTTTCTGTTCTGAATATAATTTATGTGCACAAATTACATGTAAAAGAAAATGTATAAATAAATTTTAAACCATGTATAAATACATTTTAAGGCTTTCCTGTTTCCTGAATTATGTTGATACTTTTGTATTGTATTTTTGTATTGAACAAATGATTAGGTTTACTGATTTAAATTACTTGCAAACCATAATGTATCAGTTGGTCCGCTGATGTTCACCTCAGTAAAGCTCATTTTACTCTGAATAGCTACTTCCTCTTATTGACTCTACAGGAAATGCTTCAGTTGTCTCCGCCTACTGTATTAGATCTCACATCTTTTCCTTATACAGAAAATGACTCCTCTTCTTTGAGACTCGTGGTTGGTGCTGCATGGTTAGTTTATTATTCTTTATTATTTTATTATTTCATTTCATATTATTAATTTCACACTTCTCTTCTCTGAATGTCTGTTACTAGTCTGTTACAGGACATCTTATAATTTAAGAGATTAGATTTCGCTCTTATCTGACTTTCATTAACCAGATTTAAAAGTACTAACTCCTCTTTAATGAGTGTCATAAATAAGGATGTAATACAGTCTTACAAGACAGTCTTACAGTCTTACTGTTGGTCTTGCATTTCCTTGCATTTGTATTTTTGGCAAGTGTGAGCATTCTGTATACAATTGTTACTCAAATACTAAACCAACACCCTCTCAACATGACATTAACACTGAGCAAATGCAAAGGTTGTGAGGAGGCAAAAACTGATAGTTGGGACAATGGAGATTTAAATAGTGTTCATGGGAGGAAGTCCTAAGGAATATTATTTGAAAAATAAATCAGAAAAAAAGAGAAGTTTGTTCACTGCTCTTATTTTAGCTAAAACTAAAACTAAGCTATACTATATATATGTTATAATATATATTTACACTGTATAACCTTTCATCACATTATCACTTCACTCAATTTAGCTTGTTTTCTTTCCAGCACAGTTGGTTTAGTCATTTGCTACACAAATACTGGAAGAGCCTGACAGTCTGGTTGATCAGTGCCTTTCTGTTTGTTTTATTCTCTCTGATTTATACAAAATAGCCTTTTATTGCTGAGCACACGCAAAGGCTGCATGGTGTAGATCATCTGTATAGAAATGAAGGCTACTGTCACTGTTTTTCAGAGCCTCTTTGGACTGAACTTCAGTGTCTATAAGAAAACGCTTCTTTGTGAAAGAAACTGTGACCTGGAAAAATGTGCAGAAATACTGCAGAGAATACCACAATGACCCGTCAGAGGCACGGCTGCTCTCCATAAAACCACAAGTCGATAATGCACATTTTTGGACTGGAATGCACACGAGTCCTAACAACCCAGAAAAATGGAGTCGGGAGGTGAGGAAAAAAAATTTACTATTGGGACAATTGGGAACTGAAGAGTTTCACTGAAGAGTGTAATGTAAGAAGATGTAATCCTAAACTGCACAATGCTGTGTGCTCTTGGCCTCTACCATTCAACTGTATGGATGTCTTTGAGCTCAGAATAAGACACGGGATAAGACCAGAACTACATTGACCTGGTGAGTCAGAAAATGGAAGAGGTGATAACACCATAACATCCAAGACAGCTTATGTGTGGACTGGTCTGCACTTTATGGCTGGTCATTGGTTCTAGGTTATCTGGAAGTGCCCTGCTAGAAATATGTACTGTGGAGCTCTGGATAGAAGAGTTAATATTTGGCAACCCATTATGTGGACAAACTCTGTTTGCCTTATGCAGCCATGAATTTTATTTGACATTTTTCATAATTTTTTTTTTTTTGTAGACACATAATGACTGTCTTACTAATTTTGAATAAGATAATATTACATTTTTAAGCTCTTGATTGATTAAGTGTTGAAATTTGGAATTTTTGCTTCAAAGGTTAGGTTTAGGTTTCTGTAAAAACGTGGCGCATTAGGTTTTCTGGGAACATTTGTTAATCAAATAACAAATGTTATTTGACTGGTTGGTCGAGGTCTTTTTTTTCTGGTTGACTGCTAATTATCTCAACAATTCAACAATGAGAAAATTGAATTGCTCTTGGCTGGACAATCTGATCTGAAACAGAAAACTAAGTGACAGAAATAATAACATCTCAGGCTGACTTTTTCTTTCTCGCTCTGTTTTTACATATCTGCTACAGTATATGCATGTATTGTTCCTGAAAAACCAGCCTAGAAAGGAATTATTATTATGCTTGGAAAAGACGTTGTCTGTGTTCTTTACTCTTCTTACAGCTGTGTGAGGGGACAGATCATCTGTATAGAAATGAAGGCTATAGTCACCGTGTTTCTTTTTTTGAGTCTCTCCGGACTGAACCTTAGTCTCTACAGGAAACACTTCTTTGTGAACAAAAAAAATGACCTGGAACGATGCACAGACATACTGCAGAGCGTACCACGATGACCTGTCCACTGTAAGTAAAGAAGAGGCACGACAACTGTTCATAAATCCAGAAGTCAATGATGATTATTTTTGGATTGGACTGCACATGGTTTCTAATAGCTTAGATCAGTGGAGTTGGTCTGGAGGTGAGGATGAACATATTGACTTTTGGGACTCAGGGGAACCAAACAGGGTCACTGAAGAGTGTGTTATTGTTATAAAAGCTACTGCTAAACTGCACAATGATCTGTGCAAATGGACTCTACCATTCTACTGTATGGATGTCTATGAGCCCATTGTGGTACGGCAGAGTAAGACGTGGGATGAAGCTCTGAACTACTGCAGACAGAACTACATTGACCTGGTGAGCCTAAGATCACCGATGAAAATGGAAGAGGTGATAAATAAGACTACAACATCCCAAACAACTTATGTGTGGACTGGTCTGCACTTCACGGCTGGTCAGTGGTTCTGGGTCGATGGTAGAGCTCTTAAATATAAAGCCTGGTCTGCAGAGGGGAAACTCCAGTGCCCTGCTAGAAACCTGTGCTGTGGAGCTCTGGATAGAAGAAACAATATTTGGCAACCCAAAGATTGTGAGGAGAAGCTCAACTTTGTCTGCATTAGGAAGCCGTGAATTTTATTTTACTTTTGTTCATGTTTTGGGAAATGTTTAGACACATGACTTGCATGACTTACTAATTTTGCATAAGATAATATTAAATTTTTTAAGCTCTTACAAATTGAAATTTGGTGTTTTTACTTCTAATTTGTAGTTTTTTGTATTGGATGGTTATTTAGGTTTCTAGACATTTGTTAATCAAATATATGACCGACATGCTGATTGGTCATGGCCTTTTTTTTTTCCTGCACCCAACTTCACATATTTAATGCCCATATTCGGTTATAGTCATAGCGCCACCTGCTGGCAACCGGAAGTGACATGTTTAACACTGTGATGAACTAATAAAAGCACAGCAAAATATGCCATTTTGTGCTAAACATGCTAGAAACATGCTAGCAGCATTTACTAAGTGCTAATGCATGCTATTAATGCCATGAAAGAGGAATTTGTTGTAGCTCATGCATGCAGTGTCCAATCTGTCCCAAACTTCACTTGTTCGAAAAGAGTTCTGCCACCTGCTGGCAACAGTAAATGACTGGTTTTACACTAACTCAAACATGCAATGTTTGATCTGCCTCAAACTTCACGTTTGATAAAAGAACTGGCCTGAACATATCTTAAGGCTAATATTCAGTTTCAATCATAGTGCCAACTGCTGGCAAAAGGATGTAACTTGTTGTACATTTAACATGTTTACATGTTTTACATTTACATTAATGACTGACATATTCTTCCTATATTTACTATATTAAAAGCATATTGCCCACCGTTCTCTGTTTTCTTAAAGCCACCTGTCGGCCATGAGCAGCTTTAATTTAGCTTGTTTTTGCAGCACATTTGGTTTAGACATTTGCAACACAAATACTTGAGCTTGGTTGGTCAGTGCCGTCCTGTTTGTTTTGCGTCTCTCATACAGACAAAATAGCCCTTTATCACTGAGCACTTGCAAAGGCTGCATGGTGTGGATCATCTGTATAGAAATGAAGGCTATAGTCACTGTGTTTCTTTTTTTGAGTCTCTCTAAACCGAACTTCAGTCTCTACAGGAAACACTACTTTGTGGAAGAAACAATGATCTGGAACGATGCCCAGACATACTGCAGAGATTACCATGATGACCTGTCCACTGCCAGTAAAGAAGAGGCACAACAACTGTCCATAAATCCAGAAATCAATGATGATTATTTTTGGATTGGACTGCACATGGTTTCTAACAACTTATATCAGTGGAGTTGGTCTGGAGGTGAGGATCAGCAAATAGACTATTGGAATACTGGGGAACCAAACAGTGACAATGAAGAGTGTGGCCTCATAAAATGGTCTAATGCTAAACTGCACAATGCCGTGTGCTCTTGGACTCTACCATTTTACTGTATGGATGTCTATGAGCCCATTCTGGTGCGTCAGAATAAGACGTGGGATGAAGCCCTGAACTACTGCAGACAAAACTACTTTGACCTGGTGAGCCTAAGATCACAGATGAAAATGAAAGAGGTGATAAATAACTCTACAACATCCCAAACAACTTATTTGTGGACTGGTCTACGCTTCATGGCTGGTCAGTGGTTCTGGGTCGATGGTAGAGCTCTTAAATATAAAGCCTGGTCTGCAGAGGGGGAACTCCAGTGCCCTGCTAGAAACCTGCGCTGTGGAGCTCTGGATAGAACAAGAAATGTTTGGCAACCCAAAAATTGTGAGGAGAACCTCAACTTTGTCTGCATTAGGAAGCCATAAATGTTCTTCATTACATTTTTTTTTTTGTAGATATTTGTTTATATTTTGTAAATAATTGCAGTTACATAATGGCTAAAATGTTAAAAAGCAACAACTTACAACAATAACTCTCTTGAAAGATTACCTATGGCAATTTGGGGTTGTACTAATAATTTGAATGGATTGCTTGTTTCCTTTGTTTCAGAGTAGATATGTATTGGGTGTTTATGGTTTCTGTAAACATTTGTTAGTCAAAAATATGACTGACACTGATTAGTCTGTGCCTTTTTATTGATTTTTAAAAAAAAAAAAAATCTGTGAACAACCTATGCTAATATAGATGTGGCTAGGTAGCATATATGAGATTTTATCATGTCTGCAACATCAGGGGCAATAGTAAAATTGTGGCCCAGTGTAAGCACCTTGATTGTCTGTGTTGACATACTTTTCTGTTAGAAAATGAACATTTTTTGGATGTAGTGTTACACATTAAACAATGTGTTGCTTTTAAATCTTTTTAAAAAATATAATCATCTCCACATGATCTCATTGAGTTATTCTGTTAATATGTCTATGTTGTACCATTTCATTAAAGTTCGGTTAAAGTCTGTTCTTGACTCGTCAGCTGATTAGTGTATTTGAGTAAAATAAATATTTAAATAATTAAAATCTAGTTACCAGAATAGTCGCCTAGTCTTCCGCAAATATAAATAGACTGGCATCTAAAAGAATATGAACCACATTTAAAAAAAAAAAAAACTCTTAAAAGAATAGTTCGCCCAAAGGTGACAATTCTGTCATCAATTACTCACAGTCATGTCATTCCAAACCTGTGAGACCTTAGTTCATCTTTGGAACACAAATTAAGCTATTTTTGATGAAATCCGAGAGCTTTCTGACCATTCACAGACAGCAAGGGTCCTACCATGTTCAAGGTACAGAAAGGTACCGAGAACATTGACAAAATAGTCAATGTGGCATCAGTGGTTTTACTGTAATTTTATGAAATTGTTGAATGAAGTTGTTATTTTAGGGTTTTTTTTGCACAACAAAAAGTTTTCTTGTAGCTTCAAAAAATTATGGTTGAACCACTGATGTCACATGGACTATTTTGTCAAAGTTCTTGGTACCTTTCTGGACCTTGAATGTGGTAGGATCCTTGCTGTCTATCAAAAATATCTTAATTTGTGTTCGAAAAGTGAACAAAGGTCTTACGGGTTTGGAACGACATGAGGGCAAGTAATTAATGACAGAATTTTAATTTTTGGGTAAACTATCCCTTTAAGTAACATTATTCCATAGTACAGCAGTAAAGAGATTACTTTGAGGTAAGCTTTTATTTTAGATACAGTGGGTTGATACAAGTTATTATTCAGGGGCAACTGTAACACTCTGACTTCTTGCATTTAATTCAATATTTCTTATTAGTGAAAATATATAAATTGTATTATTAATTAGTGCACCTACATTTGTTTCTTGTATGAAAAATGACTACTGTATTTCAAGTAGTTTGTACGTTATTAAGGAAAATTTAAAAAATTTAAAAAATGTTACAAATGCCCCTGGTCTCAATACAATCGGAATCATTCTATCACACACTTAATTGTTTGGAATTGTTTCACACAATGAGTTGCAATAAAGAATAAAATGCTTTACAACAAAGAATAAAAAGCAAAGGTATTCTTTCTTTGGCAGTAGGCTAATAAAGATCTTGAACAACTCTACTGTACTTAAAGACCAGACACTAGTGTTGGGTTCGAGTCCACCTAAGTCGAGTCCGAGTCGAGTCCAAGTCGAGTCCAAGTCTTTAACCAGTCGAGTCCGAGTCCAAAATGGGTCGAGTCGGACTCAAGTCCGAGTCTCAAAGGGCAGAGTCCGAGTCGAGTCCGAGTCAAGGAAACACTACTGTTTGACAATATCTTAACATTGTTTTAACCCAGGGGTGCCCAAAATCGGTCATGGAGGGCCGGTGTCCTACAGAGTTTAGCTCTAGCCCCAATTAGACACACCTGAACCAGCTAATCAAGCTTTTACTAGGCATACCAGAAACCCCCTGGCAGGTGTGTTGAGGCAAGCTGGAGCTAAACCAAGGACCAGGACCGAGTTTGGGCACCCCCGTTTTTAACCTTTACAACTAGAAAAATGCAATGTCAGTTGAAATGTAAGAAACGCAAACCTCTAGTGGATCTTGCCATTTTAATTTTTGATTTCACAACATCTCAAAATTAGTGTCCATGCTCTGCTTAACAAACTTAAAGTCATGTAACGGAAGTTTTGGCTGACTTATGCTGACAAATTTCAGAGTGAAACCGGTTTTAGAATGTGATAAATGATAGGGTGGGACTTGACTTTATTCATTGATATAGTAAATGTATAAATTCAAGGGTGGGGGTAAAGGAGTAGGTATCTTGGTGAATGGGACCTTAACCCTTTAACTGTCACACCCATTTTTGAACACAGACATAAAAATGCACTATCCATATACTTTCCGTAAGTCACAGCAAACTCACACCTGTTTTATTTTTGAATGCATTTATAGTTGCATTAATAAATTACATTATATAAAGAAAATTGATGATGTACCATTGAATTACTAGAAAATCATGCACACCCACGGTGGTTTTGGACCCATTAAAACTACTGCTGCAAAGATGTTAGAAAAATTATTTTTCTTTGAAGCTAGAAACTGCCACCATGTTTAAAAAAGAATAATAATTTCAATACAGAAAAAAACTAATCAACTAAAGTAAAACATTCTCAAGCTTACTGAAGGCAAGTAAACACTCCATTAAATATGATTCTTATTACAGTTAATCAGTGATTCAGTCAGGAAAAGTGAGTGATTTTCTCTTTTTCTTTTGTTGTTTGATTAATATTTATGACGCGGTCGGCGGCTGCAGGTTTAGGGGCCGTTCACATATCGCGCCTAAAAACGCGTGGAAAACGCTAGGCGCGCCGATTTCTCCTCCTTTTCAAAGCGCTCTGTAGCTTGCGCTCCCGTGGCGTCTGCCGTTGCTAAGCAACCATGACCCGCCGTCTCAATGAAGACGCGGAAGTTTCATCAAAGGACAAACGGATTTCCAGCACTAAAAATCACTTGCTGTAGCTCTGCCACTAAATTTATTTAAAAATGTACAGCTATGATCAGCTATTTCTTCATCTTGGCTGAGCTTTCATTGTTGTTATGGGAAAGGATGAAGCTAATTGGTTGAATCTTGTCACATGACCCGCAGTGCGCTTGCGGCATTCTGAAAAAATTTTTTCAACTCGATGCGGCGCGGACGCTCCTGAAAAAACCGAGCGCGTCCGCGTCGCTTCCGTTATGAGCGCGGCTGCCCCGCGTCTACATTTAAAATAACGAACTTGAGCGCGCAAAAGACGTGATATGTGAACGGCCCCTTACGCTGCTGTCGCTTTAAGATCTGACGCACAAATCAAATATTTTGACGCATCAGTATTTATCACAACTGTTTTAAACCAACTTCATTTACATGAATATTCTCCAGGACGAGCATGTGTGTAGCAATAACAGAACCTATTAGAAGCGAAAGAGAACTCGGCATTCGCACACTTACTGAGAGGCGCGTTCTGTGAGCGCGCTTTGAGTGTGTGCGCACATAAACCGGTCGGCTTTCAAGTAGCCTACTGGACAACACTTAAAAACACATGCAAATACTAAATATCACTTTCGTGATAATGCATCGAGTCAGTGACATTTCCGTCAACGTTCTCTGGACTCGGATGGACTCGGGATATTTTCCGAGTACGAAATGCTCGAGTCCGAGTCAAGTCCGAGTAAAAATGCATCCGAGTCCGTGACAAGTCCGAGTCGCCTACAAATTGTACTCGAGACCGGACTTGAGTCCGAGTACGAGTCCGAGTACCCCAACACTACCAGACACAGACCAAAAGAGTATCAAAACAGCAGGCTACATGAAAACGCTGAATGTAAACGTCACATACTTTAGTGTTGTTTCAAAGACTGCAGGCACTTTATGGCAAATTACAACTGAAAAATTTCTGTGGGTGCTGGAACTGAATGATTACTCAAATATGCATTTTCCCGCTGATGTGGACAGAGCACCGTACTAATATACTGACAATGTGTCTGATGCTACCGGGGGAAAACACAAACATACAGCTGCCAGTCCGATTTGCAACCAAATTACTTTTATGAACTGGTTCTTTTAACCCTCTGGGGTCTGAGGTGATTTTGGGGCCCTTAAGATGTTTTGACATGCCCTGACATTTGTGCTTATTTCAGCTACTTATAACATACTACGGGCCAACATATATTTTTTTGGTAATCAGCACAAACGGTGCTACAATAATATGTGAGCAAGATGGATGTACACGTTTGCATTTTTTTAGAAAAAAAACATTATGCGTGGTTAGTAAGTTTTGGGAAAATAAATGTAGCTGAAACAAGACCATAAAACTCATACTGAATAGTCCTGAACAAGGCTTTTGAGTAATCGCTCTTGTAGGCTAGAATATTTACTTCAAAATGATGTGAAAATGATCGTGCTTACTCTTTCACAGAAAACAATATATTGATGTAAATTTTCTAAGACATGTTTTGTGATAGAAAGCCGTATGCAAGGGAGGGATCAGGGATTAGGGATACTAATCAAACAACATTAACAATGAAAATAAATAAATAAAAAAAATATTCATTGCTTTGGCTGGAAAACTTTAGCTGCAATATCCTCCTGAGACCCAAAGAAAAAAGTGTCTTTTTTTGTTGGTTTTTTTGTAATTTCCTACATCCTTTGGGTTAAAAAAAAATTTCTACAATTTAGAGTTTTTACGTTTTGTTTTTATTTTTAATTTTACAGCATGTCCACTGTAGTGGACCACAGGACCATTTTAGTTCGAAACGACAGCCAAACTCAGACAACAAAACTGTACAGAATATGGCTGTAAAGGGATATTAATCCAACATTAATGTAACAAAAACAAAACAAAAGCCATTTTTTTCCTTTTGTATTTGAAATTTTTCCTTTTGTATTGAAATTCCTGGAACAATTTAGTCTGAAAGAGAGCCGAACTCAAAAAAAAAAAAGGAAGTGATGTTCATCCAAAACAAACTCAACATAAAAACGATTTAAAACTGATTGTCATTCTGAACTGTTTCAGTTGTTTAACGGTGATACTCCTGGAAGCATTTTCTCTTTTTGGTAATGCAAAGAAACATCTTGCATTTGGTACATCTCATGTACGTCTTGCTTTTGCAGCCCTTATTTCTGCACCTTTCTGCATGATTGATATCTACCATCTCTGGCATGTGGGTGGCTCCTAGTCTGCGCACAGATGGTTCTGGTTGCGGGATCCTCTTTTTAGTTGGTGGCTCATACCCTTCTTCACTTTCTTCACTGCTGTCATCAATTTCTGGACAATCCAAGAACTCTTCAGCGAGCTGCAATTTAAAGTCTAGGTACTGTTTGGTGTTCTTTGCTGGTTTGTTGAGTGCTTTGCTGTCAGACTTGTATTGGATCCATGCGTTTGTGATGGCAACATCAAAGAAATGAGCAATTACACGCATTGTCCATTTCTTGGACCTATTTGACATGCAATAAAAACTCAGCATGCGATCACACAAGTCCACACCACCCATGTTGTCATTATACTCCTTTATCACTTCTGGTCTTCTCACCAGGACATGGACTTTTTCTTTTTTGGACCATCTGCTGCAGTTATCTTCAGGATCTTTTCCATGAACCGTGGAAGCCATTGTCACTGATTTGTTGTCATACCATTTTGTGATTGCCAGCTCAGGACTCTTTCTGACCAGAGACACTGATGCTCCTCTCCCCTCTTTTTGTATCACCTTGTCACTTGGGAGTTTGCTCCCAGTCTGTTGTCATTGAATGTACTCTTCCCTTGGTACACTTCAAAATCCAGCATCAGACCATTTGGAGAAGCAAGGACAAAGACCTTTAGGCCAGTAGGGTTTGGCTTGCCTGGAACATATTGCCTGACTGGACAGCGGCCTGTGAATGGGATGATTTGCTCATCGATGCAGACCTTCTGTGTCCTTGGAAGGTTGAGGCAGCCTTGCCTCACACGCTCAAGTAATGGCCTAACTTTCCAAAGAATATCTGCTTTCTTTGTTTCCTCTGTTACAGCCAGGTCATCCACAATCTTGATTGAGTTTCTCAGCTTGAAAAACCTATCCCTTGTCATTTTTTTGCTTATAACTGGCACTTTTGTTTTTTTGGCCCAAAACATTTTAATTCTGGGATATCCTAGACAGGCCATATGGATCGAAATGCCAAAGAAAATCCTCATTTCTTGGGGAGTAGTACCTAGAGGTACTCCTCTAGTTTGTAGCTCTCTTTGATTTGTAAATTCAGCCACATTCTTGAAAATTTCATTGTCAATGTACTGGTAAAAGTACTGAGTTGGACTCCAGTTTGCACAGGTAGTAGGGTCATCTGTACAGTCAGGAAACGCAGGCAGCACAGGTGTGAATCTATTATAATGGGGAAACACCAATAAATGCAAGTTAATAGGAATTATAATAAAACTCCAAAGAAATGTATTAGATCTTTGTGTTATGAGTCTTACTGAACACTTAAGTACAAGTACAAAGTTTGCATTTTTAGTCATTTTGCATGTACATATTGCATTTGATCCCATGTGGTTAATCTTTAAGTCTCACTAATAAATTTTATCAATGATTTATCATATGATGTAGTAAATAGTGTGTGTGTGTGTGTGTGTGTGTGTGTGTGCATGGACTCAATTATAACAGAGGCTAAATGCTAGAACTGAATTATCCTGCTAAATAAATCAGAATTAATTCATGTGTGTCACTCCTGGTCCACAGAGTGCGGCGTCTTTCCCTTTCTGTCTCTGTGTCTGTCTCAGTCTGCTCATCTGAGTCTCCTGCAATTTCTTCCTCTTCTTCAACATCTTCATTCAACATGTATGTTAGATTCAAATTCATCCTCATCTCTCTCCTCATCTGACAGCTCTAAGTCAGAGTCTCCCTCAACTATCTTATAAAGAATCCTCTCTGCTTCAGTTCTGCCTCCTACAACATGGTCATTAATTACATTAAGATGGTCCTGGTGTCCACTATAGTTGACATGTAAAAAAGAATGATATTTTGAAACACAAACAATTTAACAGCCTTGAAAGCTCAATGTATTGTTCCTGACACTTTAATAAACAAATATATATGTGATAATAATAGTAAAAAAAACATTTAAAAAGCAAAATTTTACATACCTCTCTCCTTCCCATAAAATGTGCTCGTTTGTATGCCGGCCATTTTGGATGCAATGTAAGAAGTGGTTCCTAGCATGCCAGCCAATCAAATGACATATCACTAGAAAGCCCAGGATGTCCTCTGCACAGTACAACAGGACTTGACAGAGTAGCTCAAAAAATTCAAAGAAAATTCATGAAAACACAAGGTCCACTAAGCTATGCCCAAAAAGACATGCAAAAGTGTCTAGACAAAATGTGCTAGCCAAACAAAACAAAATTCCCAAACTACAGCATAGTCATTTCATAAAAGTGCCCCCTTAATACAATGGTTGCTAAGCCCATAGAAGAAAGGGTCAAAATTATATTTATATATATTTATTTAAGATCTACAAAAACAAGTAGCTGTTTTTTTTTTTTTTTGTTTGTTTGTTTGTTTTTTTTTTTTGTGTGTTTTTGTGAAAATAATATACTTACGGGCATAAAAAAATATGTGGGGACAAATTTGTATATTGTGTTTTTCAGAAACCAAAAATGAGCTTTTTCTTTGATTCTCCAAGACTTTTATCACATTATCACTTCAATGAATAGGTTTCATTTAATTTAGTTTTTTTCTTTTAGCATATAGACCATTCGGTTGATCAGTGCCTTATAGTTTTTTTTTTTTCATATAAAAATACCCCTTTATTGCTGAGCACACACAACGGCTTCTCTGTGTGCACAGCTTTTTAATCTTTCATATTTCATAAATTGTGTTGTTAAACAATGTTTATC
Source organism: Labeo catla (assembly GCA_012976165.1). NCBI lineage: Eukaryota > Metazoa > Chordata > Actinopteri > Cypriniformes > Cyprinidae > Labeo > Labeo catla. The sequence goes on along the minus strand of VONZ01001470.1, from coordinate 85,934 downwards.
CAAGATTTTAATGGGCTTGCTGATGTATACATCATATAGTTTATAGGTACAATAACGGGGCCATAACGGGGAATGTTCTCTTGTATGTTTTGTTTACCAAACCACATGTTTGGCTACTTGAAAATAAGCATGGTTTTGGTCCAATTTTGTGTACACTATTTCCACATTTGCATCCATATTTCCATATTCCATGACTCTCCAAGACTCTCCTAACTGCTTACCTGCTGAAAAGAATTTTTGTTTTGTGCTCCTAATTTGTGCTCCTAAACAGATCAGTTGTTTCCATTGTATAAGAGTAGTGTTGTATTGCTGCAATATATAGTTTATATGTACAATTTATTGTGAAAAATACAATTTGATGGGCCATAATAGGAAATGCTCTCTTGTATGTTATGTTTACCAAACAACATGTTTGTCTACTTGAAAATAAGCATGGTTTTGGTCCAATTTTGTGTACACTATTTCCACATTTGCATCCATATTTCCATATTCCATGACTCTCCAAGACTCTCCTGACTGCTTACCTGCTGAAAGGAATTTGTTTTTGTGCTCCTAATTTGTGCTCCTAAACAAATCAGTTGTTTCCATTGTATAAGAGTAGTTTTGTATTGCTGCAATATATAGTTTATATGTACAATTTATTGTAAAAAATACAATTTGATGGGCCATAATGGGAAATGCTCTTTTGTATGTTATGCTTACCAAACCACATGTTTGTCTACTTGAAAATAAGCATGGTTTTGGTCCAATTTTGTGTACACTATTCCCATATTTGCATATGTGTAGACATGTCAGGTGGATTGTTTAGCACTTTATTCTCACTTTCCAGCAGCACGTAAGAATTTGTATCCTTTTTAGAATTATTAGATTATTAAACATTTCACTGGGTAAAACAAAAAATGTGAATACACGAACAAACATTTAATAGAAGTGACTATAAATTTGATTTTACTGTTTGTACAGTGGGGCAAAAAAGTATTTCGTCAGCCACCAAGTTCTCCCACTTAAAAAGATGAGAGAGGCCTGTAATTTTGCAAATTATGGTGGAAAATAAGTATTTGGTCACCTACAAACAAGCAAGATTTCTGGCTCTCACAGACCTGTAACTTCTTCTGTAAGAGGCTCCTCTGTCCTCCACTCATTACCTGTATTAATGGCACCTGTTTGAACTCGTTATCAGTATAAAAGACACCTGTCCACAACCTCAAACAGTCACACTCCAAACTCCACTATGGCCAAGACCAGAGAGCTGTCAAAGGACACCAGAAACAAAATTGTAGACCTGCACGAGGCTGGGAAGACTGAATCTGCCATAGGTAAGCAGCTTGGTGTGAAAAAATCAACTGTGGGAGCAATTATTAGAAAATGGAAGACATACAAGACCACTGATAATCTCCCTCGATCTGGGGCTCCACGCAAGATCTCACCCCGTGGGGTCAAAATGATCACAAGAACAGTGAGCAAAAATCCCAGAACCCCAAGGGAGGGGACCTAGTGAATGACCTGCAGAGAGCTGGGACCAAAGAAACAAAGGCTACCATCAGTAACGCACTACGCCGCCAGGGACTCAAATCCTGCAGTGCCAGATGTGTCCCCCTGCTTAAGTCAGTACATGTCCAGGCCCGTCTGAAGTTTGCTAGAGAGCATTTGGATGATCCAGAAGAGGATTGGGAGAATGTCATATGGTCAGATGAAACCAAAATATAACTTTTTGGTAAAAACTCTACTCATCGTGTTTGGAGGAGAAAAAATGCTGAGTTGCATCCAAAGAACACCATACCTACTGGGAAGCATGGGGGTGGAAACATCATGCTTTGGGGCTGTTTTTCTGCAAAGGGACCAGGACGACTGATCCGTGTAAAGGAAAGAATGAATGGGGCCATGTATCGTCAGATTTTGAGTGAAAACCTCCTTCCATCAGCAAGGGCATTGAAGATGAAACGTGGCTGGGTCTTTCAGCATGACAATGATCCCAAACACACCACCCGGGTAACGAAGGAGTGGCTTCGTACGAAGCATTTCAAGGTCCTGGAGTGGCCTAGCCAGTCTCCAGATCTCAACCCCATAGAAAATCTTTGGAGGGAGTTGAAAGTCTGTGTTGCCCAGCGACAGCCCCAAAACATCACTGCTCTAAAGGAGATCTGCATGGAGGAATGGGCCAAAATACCAGCAACAGTGTGTGAAAACCTTGTGAAGACTTACAGAAAACGTTTGACCTCTGTCATTGCCAACAAAGGGTATATAACAAAGTATTAAGATGAACTTTTGTTATTGACCAAATACTTATTTTCCACCATAATTTGCAAATAAATTCTTAAAAATCAGACAATGTGATTTTTCTGGAATTTATTTATTTATTTATTTATTTTATTTATTTATTTTTTTCTCCTCATTTTGTCTCTCATAGTTGAGGTATACCTATGATGAAAATTACAGGCCTCTGTCAGTTTTTTTTTTAAAGTGCATGCTTTTCCATAGTTTTATTTCAGGCTTGTCACATCCAGTGGTACATACTGTATTTCTCATAAATAGACACATCGAAATTAAAATTAAGTAACAATTATATGTTCTGTGAAAAGCCATCATTCTCTATTTGTTGGGTATTATTGCATCTGGTTTGTGTATTTCAATTTGCAGAAATCCCACAAAGTATGTAGTCTCTCAAAAACTTTTTTTTGTCACATCCATAATACATGATTATTTTCCTTTTTTAACAGAAAACTTGTGCATAAACTGATGTTTTTCTGATGTTTAGACTATCAGCAAGGATATTAAATATAAACGGATGGTTCAGTATATTAGTAACGCATACATTCTTTAAGCATTTATATGTCACATCCATAATGCAAATTGTCACATCCATAATGCTGGATTTGCCCTTATGATCAATTATATTTAACTAATATATTTACTTTTGTTCATATTTGGGGAAATATTTGCAGTAACATAATGGCTGACTTACTAATTATGATTCCTGACTGCTTGCCTATTAAAAAAAATCTAATACAAAATACCCTTTTATTGCTAAGCACATGCAAAGGCTTCTCTGTGTGCATAACTTTTTAGTCTTTCATATTTCATAAATTGTATTGTTAAAAAATGTTTATCCAAGATTTTAATGGGCTTGCTGAGATATACAGTACATCATAATTTATTTTACAGTTTGTTGTAAAAAAAAAAAAAGACAATTTGATTACCATAAAGGGAAATGCTCTCTTGTATGTTTACCAAACATTTGTTTGTCTACTTGAAAATAAGATTTTGGTCCAATATTACAATACCGTACACTATTCCCATATTTGCATATGTGTAGACATGTCAGGTGGATTGTTTAGAACTGTATTCTCACTTTTCAGCAGCATGTTAAATTTGTAACCTATTACATTAGTAAACAAGAAAAAATGTGAATACACAAAGAAAGAAAGTTCACCATCACTTAATCTTGCATATGACATAAAAAAAGTACTACTTATCACAACACAACCTCTGTTTAAACTACACATCTAAGAGAAGTGACTATGAATTTTATTTTACTGTTTACAATAAATTGTATTTTACTAATATATTAACTCTTGTTCATATTTGGGAAAATATTTGCAGTAACATAATGGGTGACTTACTAATTTTGCATAAGATCAAATCATCTCCATGATTCCATGAATCTCCAAGATTCTCCTATATATATCGTGCTCCTAATTTAAGTTGTTCTCCTTGTATCGAAGTAGATTTGTATAGGGTATGTATGGTTTCTATATTTGTTAATCAAATGCATGACCAACACTGGTTTTCAATGCCCTTTTTCTAATATAAAATATCCCAATTTATTGCTGAGATACAAATCATAGTTTATATATACAATTTATTGTAAAAAAAAACATATCAGGTGATAGACCATATCAGGAAATGCTCTCTTGTATGCTCTTTTGTTATGTTTACCAAGCCACATGTTTGTCTACTCGAACAACATAAGCATAGTTTTGTTCAAATTTTCCGTACTCTGTTCCCATATTTGCATATGCTATTTGTGTAGATGTGGATTTAGGGCTCTATTCTTACTTTCCAGCAGCACGTAAAATTTGTATCCTTTTTAGAATTATTACATTATTAAAACATCCCAGTTCCTGCATGGCCAGCATACTCACCGGACATGTCACCCATTGAGCATGTTTGGGATTTTCTGGATCGGCGTATACGACAGCGTGTTCCAGTTCCTGCCAATATCCAGCAACTTCGCACAGTCAATACAGTAAAACTGCACATTTTAGAGTGGCCTTTTATTGTGGCCAGCCTAAGGCACACCCGTGCAATAATCATGCTGTCTAATCAACATCTTGATATGCCACATCTGTGAGGTGGATGGATTATCTTGGCAAAGGAGAAGTGCTCACTAACACAGATTTAGACAGATTTGTGAACAATATTTGAGAGAAATAGGCCTTTTGTGTACATAGAAAAAGTCTTAGATCTTTGAGTTCAGCTCATGAAAAATGGGGCCAAAAACAAAGTGTGTTGGTTTACAATTTTGGTCAGTGTATGTTATGTTTACCAAACCACATGTTTGGCTACTTGAAAATAAGCATGTAAATACACAAACAAAGAACACCATCACTTAATCTTGTACTGCATAACAGAACTCCTTATCACAACACTACCTCTGTCTAAACTACACATATAAGAGAAGTTACTATGAATTTTATTTTACTGTACATAATCAAATGTATTTTATTAATTTACTCTTGTTTGTATTTGGGAAAATATTTGCAGTAACATAATGGCTGACTTACTAATTTTGCATAAGATCAAATCATGTCCATAAGTCCATGAATAGCCAAGATTCTCCTGCGTGCTTACCTGTTGAGAATTTTTTTGTCCTGCTAATTTGAAATGGTAAGTTGTTCTCTTTGTGTCGAAGTAGATTTGTATTGGGTGTGTATGGTTTCTGTATTTGTTAATCAAATGCATGACCAGCACACTGGTATTCTGTGCCCTTTGTTTCCAAATATAAAATATCCCACTTTATTGCTGAGATACAGAACACATAATAGTTTATATGTACAATTTATTGTAAAAAATACAATTTGATGGGCCAAATTGGGAAATGCTCTCTTGTATGTTATGTTTTCCAAGCCACTTCTGTCTACTTGAAAATAAGTTTAAGCAGAGTTTTGGTCAAATTTTATTTATCCTATTCCCATATTTGCATATGCTATGTGTAGATGTGTCCGGTGGATTGTTTAGGGCTCTATTCTTACTTTCCAACAGCACATAAAATTTGTATCCTTTTTGGAATTATTAAATTATTAAACATTTCATTGGGCAAAAGAAAAAAAAATGAATACACAAAAAAAGATCACCATCACTTAATCTTGTATGACAATAAAATAAATCCTTATCACAACACTACTTATGTCTAACCTACACATCTAAAAGAAGTGACTATGCATTTTATTTTACTGTTTATAATAAATTGTATTTTACTAATATATTTACTCTTGTTCATATTTGGGAAAATATTTGCAGTAACATAATGGCTGACTTACTTATTTAGCAAAAGATCAAATCATCTCCATGATTCCATGAATATCCAAAACTCTCCTGACTACTTATCACGGTGTGTATAGTTTTGTATACATTTGTTAATCAAATAAATGACCAACACGCTGGTTTTTTGTGCCTTTTTTTTTTAAATTCTCATATAAAAAATACCCCTTTATTGCCGAGCACACACAAAGGCTGCACTGTGTGCACAGCTTTTTAGTCTTTCATATTTCATAAATTGTGTTGTTAAACAATGTTCATCCAAGATTTTAATACGTTTGCTAAGATATACAGTATATAGTTTATATGTACAATTTATTGTAAAGAAAAATACAATTTGATGGGCACTAATGGGAAATGCTCTCTTGTACGTTATATTTACTAAACCACATGTTTTTCTACTTAAAAATAAGCATGGTTTTGGTCAGATTTTTTTGTACACTATTCCCATATTTGCATATGTGAAGTGTAGACATGTCAGATGGATTGTTTAGGACTGTATTCTCACTTTCCAGCAGCACATAAAATTTGTACCCTTTTTAGAATTATTATTAAACATTTCACACTGTGCAAAAGAAAAAAAATAATGTGAATACACAAACAAAGAAAGATCACCATCACTTAATCTTGTATGGCAATGTAAGAAAACTTTATCACAACAAAACCTGTCTAAACTACACATCTAAGAGTAGTGGTTGTCTTGCACCCTGTAATATAATATCCCAGTCAGCAATGACATGTGGGGCCCAGATGGGTTAACTACGGGATCCATGGGAACTGTGTGGGCATGGGCTTTGGCTGGGTGAAATCAGCGGGTCCCATGTAGGTTTTGTAGTATGAGTCCCACATAGGAAGCCCATATGAGCTGATTACATGGGCCCCATAAGGGACAGGCATGGGCCAAGTGGGCATGGGTTTGATCTGGGAACACATATATGGGTCTTGCATGATATTTTTATGGGCCAAGTGGGCAAGTGGGCATGGGTTTGATCTGGGAACACATATATGGGTCCTGCATGGCATATTTATGCGCTAAGTTTGGTTTGAACTGGGAACACAAGTGTAGGGACCTCGATCTGCAGGTCCTGGTGGGGTGGTGGTGGGGGGCTTGTCCTGGGGGTAAGGTTGGCTCCTTAGCTACCTTGTGGGTGGAGGCCACCGCCTCTAGGTGGCTTGGTCTCAGGGTGGTGGTAGCGTGCGGTGATTGCGGGACTCTCTGGGGGGCTATGGTGGTGTGGGGTCCTGTCGGGATGATGGGGACCTTTGGTACTTGTCTGGCGGGTAGTCGCAGGTTCAACGAATGAATGAGCTGGGTAAAGTGAGTCGGCGAATAAGTGGTGGTTTAGCGAGTTGAGTTGAGCAAGTCAGTGTGCGGGGTGGTGTGGGGAGTGAGTTTGGTGGGGTGAGTCAAGGATACTGTAGGAGAGTGTGTTGGGTCGAGGGAGGGGGGAGTGAGTGAGCTGAGCTCACGGAATGAGTGAGAGAATCTGGTGGAGGGAGTGAATGAGCAATTGAATCAAGTGCACAGAATGTCTGTGAGTGAGTAAATGAGTGAGAGAATGGATGAATGGGTTAGATTGAGGAGAATGAGTAAGAGAGCGAGTGTGTGTGAGGGAATGGACGAGTGGGTCGGATGGAGGTGAATGAGTGAGTAGGTGTCCAAGGGTTTGAGCGGGTGAGTGACTGAGAAAGTGGGTTGGATGAATATGGGTGAGTGGATGAGCAGGTGAGTGGGTGGGTTGCGTGGAGGGAGGGAGGGTGGAGGAGGGTGGGGGGTCGGGGGGTGCTGCCTGGGCCTCGTGTCTGGTGGGGGTGGGGGGGCTGCAAGAGCCCTAAGAGCGTCGACAACACAAACGCCATGAGTGTATTTGGATGTATTTTTTGGAGAGATGTTTTGTTTTCTTTTTTCCAGAGATTTTTAAAAAATATATATTTTTGATTTATTTACCGGTATGTTGTAAAATTTAAATTGTTAAAGATTATATTTGTTGTTCAATGTCATATATCATGAGTGTATTTTGTATTGTATTTTTTGGAGGTTTTTTTCAGAGATTTTTTTAAAATATATTTTTTAGTTTACCTGTATGTTGTGACATTGTTTTTTTAAGATAATTTTTGTTGTTCAATTTAATATATTTCTTGCAGTTCAAAACATCAAGTGTCTTGTATTTATCTTGTACTTATATTCATCTTCGTTTTTCTTAGATTGTTTCCTTAAACCATTTGGCATGGTTGGGCTTAGATAGGCCTTGCATGAATTGCCCAGTTAGGACCAACATAAGATCCTTACAGAGCCCACTTTAAGCCCATATGGGCATTCACGGTTGAATCCTGGTGCAAGCCCACTTTAAACCCCTTTAGGCAGGTGGGGCCCAAATGGGTCTGACATGAATTACCCAGTTAAGACCCTTTACAGGTCCCCCTAAAAGCCCATCTGGGCAATCACAGCTGGCCCCGAAGTGGATCCCGGGTGCAAGCCCACTTTAAACCCCTTCAGACTGGTGGGGCCCAAATGGGTCTGACACGAATTGCCTGGTTAAGACCCATGTAAGACCCTTACAGATCCCACTTAAAACCCACCTGGGCATCCATGGCTGGCCCCCATGTGGATAACAGGTGCAAACCCACTTTAAACCCTTTGGGCAGGTGGGGCCCAAATGGGTCTGTCATGAATTGCCCAGTTAAGACCCACATAAGACCCTTACAGATCCTACTTAAAACCCGCCTGGGCATCCACGGCTGGCCCCCTTGGATCCCGGGTGCAAGCCCACTTTAAACCCCTTCAGACTGGTGGGGCCCAAATGGGTCTGACATGTATTGCCCGGTTAAGACCCACATAAGACCCTTACAGATCCCACTTAAAACCCATCTGGGCATCCACGGCTGGCCCCCATGTGGATCCCGGGTGCAAACCCACTTTAAACCCCTTTGGGCAGGTGGGGCCCAAATGGGTTTGGCATGAATTGCCCAGTTAGGACCCACATAAGACTCTTACAGATCCCATTTAAAGCCCATCTGGGTAGCCATGTTGCAGAGCCCACTTTGGACCCATTTGGGCAGGTGGGGCCCAAATCAGTCTGACATGAATTGCCCAATTAAGACCCATGCAGTATCCTTACAGGTCCCACTTTTAGTACGTCTGGGCTTCCACGGCTGGCCCCAATGTGGATCCCGGGTGCAAGCCCATAATGGGGCCCACATTTGCCGCCCATGAAGCCCTCATCTGGGCCCCACATGTCATTGCTGGCTGGGATATAATGTATATATTCTGTTTCATCTGTTTATAATAAAATAAAATAAAAATAAAGGTTTACATGCGTTTGGCCGAGACTGGAGAAGAGGCCTGTCAACTCTAGAGCACCATCTCTTGGTCGCAACTAATATACCAGATCATGAACCCCAATAAAATATTACTGGATCTCGCCTTGTGATGAACATTACAATGTATCATCCTTATAATCATTTATCCCGTTTCACTAATCATGTTGTGTGTTCCGTCCGTATTTTCGTACGTCCTTTTAGAACTAGATAGGCCTATACCTGATACGTGTATTGATGAGTTTTTTTCCCTAATTTTTCAAACGGGTTAGCAAAATGGTTGGAATCATTCGGGATCGATCATTTGGGAAAGTTTATTACACAGTAAATTGTGCGACTACAACAGATAATAAAAACGCTGTATAAATCAAATGTGCATATGTAACCAATTAAAACAAACCTGCAAACGCGTCCTCATTGGCAGCTATGAAGACGATCTTCTTAAGTCTATAAACCTGCTCGCGAAGTCGCTTAAGTGACCAAAGAGTAACAGTAGGCCTTCACGAAAACACACCACGGCACCATGATCGGCCTATAAAATTAACATGCCCAAAGAGGGGGCACTTTACATATGCAAATTCAAACGGAAAACGTTTAATGTAGTGGAATGATATGAGGTTCGGTTCTCGATAGCACACGCGATGTGTGTGGACAGAAATTGCCAAACACAAAGCGAAAGTCTCTTTTGAACGGATTCTTTTTCCAAAACTAATTACGGGGTTAATTGTAAAACACGTGGTTTAAATATATATATTTTTTACATATTTTTTTTTTAATTTTTTTTTTTGGTTGGGTTTTTCCATTTTTCTTTGACAGGACAGTGGAGATGAGACAGAAAGTGAGTGGGAGAGAGAGAGGGGGGTGGGATCGGGAAAGGCCCATGAGGCGCAACAGCACCATATGGTGGCGCACTGCCCACAAGGCTATTGGCGCCGACATGGTTTAAATATTTCCACACACGCTAGCATAACCAAATTTATGGTATTTACTAGTTGCCATAGCAACACCATACAGAGAAAAAAGTGTGCCAAAATTCAAAAGCCTTTTGATGATATCGCTGAATATTTATTTTACCATAGTAAAATTACATTTTTGGCTGAAGTAAATTTTTATTTTCAGTTTTTAGTATTCATTTGAAATGTGACAAATCTGCTATTATTTTAATCGCCAATCTGTTGTTTATCAGTTTAGGTAGTTTATAACAGTTTTTCTGAAATGCTAAAACACCTTTTTTGATCACTCATTTTCTCAAAACCTTAAACACAAATCCAAATGTTCAAACTAAATTCACAGAACTCCTGACTCTTCTGGCAAAATCAAACATTCGCTTCAAAACCTTTTCACCTGTACTCAAAATCAAACAAAGCTTTCAAATCATACACATATTAGTCAATACTATACGCACTACAGATTATTCACTAGACACTACATCAAAAAATGGACAAACATACAAAAAAAAAGTTTACTGTATATAGTAATTAGTTTGCTATAAAAAAAGATACATAAACATACACACACTCAAAAAAAATTACACCTAAGTTTAGTGAATATACCAAAAAAATAAAAAATAAAAATACATTCCGTCCGCATGGTTGCGATGTGTTCATTGTGAACCACAAAAATCTGTTGTTTTTTTTAATTCTTAAAAAACGCCATTATTTTATTTGGAAAAAGTTAATAATTTTAGTTTTTATTAATAGTTTGTCATGTATATTTTTTCCTTTCGATCAGATAACATTTTAAGCTGTCATACAGTCATGTTATAACGTGCCCCTCACATGTTACAATGTACCCCACCTACGGGGCATGTTGTCACGTTTCACTTCCTTTCTTTTGAGGTAAATAACGAAAAACATATACACTGTAATTATGAAACAAAGCGACATACTTGTAAAAGACAAGTGTGAAATTAACGTGGATGAAAAATTATCCACTGAACACCACATGGATTTACACAAACTGAGAAATTCAAAAAGTGTTAGGTTGTGCCCCGCAGTCCCCTACAGCGTGAGGGCCTCCGATTCTCGAATAAACAAATATCATGAGCTGGTTCTTTTTAGTGAATCCAGAACCCCGTCTTGTCCAAAATGAACCGAGAACAATTTTAGTGCTTGAATTGTAAGAGAAAATAAAATCAGAGGGGATGGTGTGGTGGGCATGCATCCTGAAGCTAACTTTAGACAATAATCTATCTGTCTATCTATCTAGCTTCATTATATTGATTCTTATGACAAATGAGAATCTCCTAGGCATTATTTTGTTGTTGTGCTCTTAACTTTGCTTGACCTGCATGGCCTGTTTTCTTTGCGCTAAGAGTATTTGCAATGATGCGTGATTTCTTTAAACATTTGTTACACAAAAACTTGGAGGGTGTGACCTTCTGATTGGCCAGTTCTCTTACAGCTTTTTAACTGGTCACTTATAAAAACACACATACACACAGGCATTTAAGAGATGTGATAACATTATTGCTGAGTGCACACATAGGCATTACTGTGCATTAAATCATCTGTGTAGACATGAAGGCTATAGTCATGGTGTTCTTTCTTTTGAGTCTTTTTCAACTGAACTTCACTGTCTCTAGAGTCCACTATATTGGGCATATAACAATGACTTGGAAAAATGCACAGAAATACTGCAGAGTGCACTACGATGACCTTTCCACCATCAGTAAAGAAGAGGCAGAAATGCTCTCCATTTATACAAACTCCACGTATCTCTTTTACTGGGTTGGACTACACAGAAGTTCAGACAACCCAGAAATATGGACTTGGTCTGGAGGTGAAAAGGAACCAGCTGACTACTGGGATATTGACCAACCACATAATGATTCTGAAAAATGTGGCGGGCTAAAACTATCCAATTCTAAGCTGCACGATATTGCATGCTCTGAGACTCTTCCTTTTTACTGTATGGAGGTCTCTGGCCCAGTTTTGGTGAATCAGAATAAGACGTGGGATGAAGCCTTGGACTACTGCAGAAAAGAGTACACTGATCTTGCAAGTCTAAGTTCTGAGACAACTATGGAAAAAGGGATAAATAAGACTAAAACATCCCAGACAGCTTATGTGTGGACTGGTCTGCGCTTTATGTCTGGTCATTGGTACTGGTTGAGTGGAGATGATCTGCAGTATAAAGCCTGGTCTGCAGAGGGAGAGATCCAGTGTCCTGCTGAACATCTGCGCTGTGGAGCTCTGGACATAGAAGAGAAGGTTTGGAAACCCACAGACTGTGAGGAAAGACATAATTTTCTCTGCCTTAAGAAGCCATGAATGTGCTTAAAATGTCTGCGTTCTGATATGTAAACTTTCACATGCAGCTTGGTATATATGTAAGCTCAATCACTGGTTTGAAACCGATTCTCTAATACAAAATGAATTTTTGTTTATACATACACTATATAATAATTTTTAAATCTGACACATTAGCCATGGAGTCATCATATATGTTGAGTTATTTAACAATATAAATCTTTTCTGGGGTTGATGAGACATACATGCTCTAGTTGGTATTTAGATTGGAAAGTTTATGCATTTATTGTTTTTTTTAGTGTAAAATACAATTTTCACAGGTATATCTTGAGATAATGGCATAATCATTGTTTTTGTTTTTTTGTTTTTTCTCCTAATGTGAGTTTATTGGACCTTTTGGTAGCATTTTACCAATAGTTTAATTTGGTACTTTGGCAAATGCACTGCTTTTAATGTATGTGTAAAATTCGTAATTTTTTATGATACTTCTGATATCTTGGTTTTCACATAAAACCAGTAGTGAAAGATTTAGTTTGAGATGATCATTCTTGAAAACCTTTACTGTATTTAGACTCTAAACTGTATGTTCACCTAAACTCAAATGTAGTTGTAAATAGTAGTATATATGTATCGCATAATTTAATAAATATTACACACAACTCATCTCAAGTGGTTTCCATGTTGCGTTTATTTAAAGGTCATTCCACTCTACTGTGATATTATAAAGTACTCAACCACTTCACTAGTAAACACAATTTCTACACAAAAAACTAGATTTATGTATTAAATTATATGAGAAAGTGAGCAAGACATCAGATTAAGCACATTAGTAGCTTCTAGATGCACAAGAGCTTTAGTGCACATCCTATAAACATTGTTTGGAGGTGAAATTAATCAAATATGGTGTCACAGGCAATCATTGAGATATAATGTACAACAAGATTCAGTTGTTATTCATATATATTTCACCCCCAAAATTAAAATACTTGTATTGTTTACTCACCCTCATGTCATTTCAAACATCTTTCTTTGGTAGACAGAAGGTTATCCTGATGAATGTTTCAACTGGTTTTGTCCACACAATGAAAGTCACTGGCAGCCAGAACAACACTAGACCCCAGAGACTTTCATTCAGTCATTTGTGACCCTGGACCACAAAACCAGTCTTAAGTCGCTGGGGTATATTTGTACTGTAGCAATAGCCAAAAATACATTGTATGGGTCAAAATTATTGATTTTTCTTTTATGCCAAAAATTATTAGGATATTAAGTAAAGATCATGTTCCATGAAGATGTTTTGTTAAATTTCTACTGTAAATATATCAAAACTTCATTTTTGATTAGTAACGTGCATTATTAAGTATTTAATTTGGACTACTTTTAAGGTGATTTTGTTAATATTTTGATTTTTTTGCACCATCAAATTCCATGTATTCAAATATCTCGGCCAAATATTGTCCAATCCTAACAAACCATACATCAATAGAAAGCTTATTTCTGCAGGTTTCAGATGATGTATAAATCTCAGTTTTGAAAAATGGACCCTTATGACTGTTTTTGTGGTCCAGGGTCACATTTTTAAAAAAATCTTCCTTTTGTGTTCCACAGAAGGAAAGACATACACCTTTAGAATGACATGAGGCTGAGTAAAGGATGAAAAAATTTTTATTTTAGGGTGTCAAATTTATTTAACTTTACGCTGATTAAATTATATATAAATCCTTTTCATTTTACAGTAGTCACAGGTCATCTCATGAACGCTTATTTTAAGTCAACTGTTTGCCTGCATTTTGAAGTGGACCTAAAAAGAGTCATTGTTTGGTTGGCCAGTGCCGTATCAACAAAAACACTGACTTCCTACACTCTAAAAACAAATGGTGCTATATAGCACTAAAAGTGGTTCTTTGGCTCGTAATCATAGGGGAACCACTTGTAGTGCTATATAGCACCTATTTTAAAAGGTGCTATATGGCACCTTTGTCAAATGGTTCTATGTAGAACCATCAGATGTACCATACACAGTTAATGAGATAATTAGGTGATTAATAAAGTGATGATTGATCATTATTGAAGACACCTGATGTTAATAAGCAGAATCACCAAAGGAGAAAACCAACATTTTTAAGCAACCATTATAGTGGTCAGTGTTTGCATTAGTTGGGCTCTTGACCCTTTGAGTTGAAGCTCAAGTCACCAGGTGATTATGTTTTAACATATTCATTGTTTGACATAAATCACCTAGAGTCTAATCTCTAAGTTAGGTTGTTTTTTTTTTTGCTTATTGTAGTAGCCTTGACAATCCACAGAAGATCCAGCACTTACTATACATTTTGGAAAGATTTTTCTTACAACCTGTTAAAAAAAAAAATATTTCACCTAGGCACACATAGACATCAAGAACCAGCCCATGAATATCAACAATGGTGACAAACGGCAGATCAACTCTGAACTCTCATAATTTATTCATGCTGCAATGCATGATGGGAGTCATGGATGAGTTCTGATTGGCTACAACACGCTTTTTGATGGTCACCGTTGTTGTGATTCTCACACTGATTCTTCATGTCTGTGTGTCTAAATTAAGATAAACTTTTTTTCATCATCTGTCTGATTATGGCAAAACTGATTGATCTTTTGTTCACAGTTTTTTTTGTAATCTGTAAGGAAATTCTATGTCAAATACTCAAGTCACTATATGATGACTAAATCAAGCACAGTCAATGCCATCTTATTGACCTTTGCTCTTTGCTTGTCTGGCTGTTATAACTCAGCAATTGCAACCAAACAAGACCTAATATTGAGGATTTAAGGGTCAAGAGCCCAACTAATGCAAACACTGACCACTATAATGGTTGCTTAAAAATTTTGTTTTTCTCCTTTGGTGATTCTGCTTATTAACATCAGGTGTCATCAATAATGATCAATCATCACTTCGTTAATCACCTAATTATCTCGTTAACTTCAACACTGCTTCAGTGTTTATATGTGTCCACACTCAGAGTGTTAAATTAACACTGGGGATTTTGCTGTGTATAGCATTTTATTACTTCAACAAAAATGGTGCTCAATAGAAACAATCATAAGGGCTTGTATTACTACAATAGTAGTAAATATATTTACTACAATGGCAAAATGTCTTGGATCACTTTTATGCTTTTCTAAGGTCAAAAGGTCTTATGTGGGAAATATTTCCTTATGGGGGCCTTAGGGGCAAAAAGATCTTCAGGAAATACACTGTATGTTAATGTTGTTTTTAATCCTTTTTTCCCAACTGAAGAGTTTAAGAGAGAGTTAGAGATCCTTATTCAGAGGCTTAACAGGTTCTTTGTATGGCAGTGGTGCTATATAGCACCTTAACGACCCCAAAGAACCACTGAAGAACCGCTGAAGAACCAGACAGGGGCTTGACCGGTTCTTTATACACTAACGGTGCTATATAGCACCACAATCACACCATAGAACCGCTGAAGAACCACTGAAGCACCATTTTTTTTCTGTGTGTACAGTGGTTTCACTGTGTAGATTATCTCCTCAAAAAATGAAGGCTATTGTCATTTTTGAGTCAGATTTTTAAGTTGACTTTTCTGGGTTGGACTATACATATGGATTTGGTCCATATGGATGTGTGGACTGGCCTGTGCTTTATGGCTGGTCATTGGTTCTGGGTCATTGGAGATGATCTTCAATATAAACCCTGGTCTGCTGAGAGAGAGATCCAGTGTCTTGCTGGAAATCTGCAATGTGGAGCTCTGGATAGAGAAACCCACAGACTACATCTTTTAATAAGACACAAAGCACTTACAACAAGCGGGGACGGTTGCAACACATTTTGCATTTCCTTTAGTTCTCAGAGACTGTTTGTATTAAAAAAGCCAAAATTTGAATACAATAAAGCCACATCTGTCAGATACTCACCCACATTGCTGCAACATATGTACATACAATAATATGCGTACAATTTACACTTGAATAGACAAAGTGAAATGTTGCAACTGACCCCACAACAGGGGACAGTTGCAACATTCATTAAAATGTAATTAAATCATTCTTAAATACAATTTTGCAATTTCTTTATTTTATTTGTGCACAGAAAGGGTCTTCAATAAGGTAATTGACTGTATGAAACCAAAGAATAGTAAATGGAAAAACATTCTCAAGTAACAAGTAGATTTTGAACCTATTTAGTTAAATAAAAAACAGGATATCCTTAACCATTGAAATGGGTTGATTGTTAATTCATAAAATTACAATTATGTAATGTTATGGCAAGCTTTTAAATCAATGTTGTGGTAAGGGACACTGATAGTTGTGATAAAACTTGGTATATTATCTTGACACAATATCAGTGACATACACTTTGCCTATTAGAAGCTTAGAAAACACTGATTAAAATGCTATGTTTTTACAGTGCGTCACACAAACAACTTAGACACCATGGCCCAAAATCAGATTTTTTAAAAAATTACTTTTTTACTATGAAAATTATTTTTTTTTGTAGAAAGATTGCCCCTTGTGGCTGATTTCTTCCAGGAAGGATGAGGGGCCAATAAAGCCTGTGCAGCATGAATATCATCACTGTAGCTTATTCCTACTTGAAGAAACAAGCCATATTGCAACTGCCCCTCGTTGCAACCGTACTCGCTCTCCCCTATTGCATTATAAATCCAGTATGCAGCACTCTAATCATGGACCATTATGGTTTTTCATTTCCAGATCTTCGCTTTCATTCCACAAAACACATGTACATTGCTGAACAAAATGAATGTGTGGTCATAAAAATCTTTTGAATTATAAGTTATTTGCTTTAAATTTTGATATTAGTTAAGTGAAATCTGACTCCTACTTTCTAAGACAAATTATTTAGGTTATATTTAGCTGCAGTTTATATACTGACGGTTGTACTGCACAGATTATTATTAGATGATATCCTTACATGCATCATCATGTGTAAAGGAATAGTTCACCCAAAAATGAAAATTTTCTATTTTATTTATACACACACAGTATATACTGTATATATATAGAGAGTGGTGACAAGAAATTTTTATGGTATCAAAAATGTTGACATCACAAAGACCTTGTTTAAAGCAAAGATAACTATATTGTAACTACTCAAATCATGATATAAGATTATGGTCATATCACCCACCCCTAAGGCCAACACGAAAAGACGTCATGGAACCATGATAGACCTATAAACTTTGCATGCTTTAGGACTGTTTGGGGATGCAGGCACTCTACATATAAATTGAAACTGAAAACATTTTAATGTGTGTGCTGGAACCGAATGATTTTTTGTGACGTTTTGTTCTTGAAAGCATATTTTGTCGGAACATTATGTGTGTGTAAAAAATATTGCCTATGGGTCTGATTGTACTGGGAAAACACAAACATTGAAAATAAAATAGACTGAAAGATTTCTGATTTGTTAAATATGTTTGTAAATACAAAATGATCAACAAACTGCTGAGTAAATGTAATAATAATTATTTGCTTTATTCTAAATGTACATGTAATATTAAATTCTTTACAGTTCCCATTCCTAGAAAATGTATTTATTTATTTATTGATTCTTCTTACACTGTCAGAAAAAAAGGTTTAGTTCTGTCGCTGGGGCGGTACCCTAAGGTGAAAAGGTACAAATATGTACTTTTAAAGTACTAAAATGTACCTTTAAGGTAATAATATGTACTGTTTAGGGGGAAGGCAAGGTACAAAAATATTCCTTTTCACTTTTGTACCTTAGGGTACCGCCCCAGTGACAGAACTGTACCTTTTTTGCTGAGAGCATGGGCAACATTTGGTTGTTGTGCTCTTAACTTTGCTTGTCCTGCATGACCTGTTTTCTTTGCTATAAAATATTTGCAATGATGCGTGATTTCTTTAAACGTCTCTCTAAACGTCTTCGTCTCCTAAAAAAAAACACACATTTAAGAAATCTGATAACATTATCACTGAGCGCACACATAGCCATTACTGTGTAAATCATCTATATAGAAATGAAGGCTACAGTCACTGTGTTCTTTCTTTTAAGTTCTTTCTTTTTAAAACTGAAAATGTTCTGGAATCACTTCTAAGCTAAAACTCCTGGGCCCGTATCCCTAAAGATTCTGAGAATCCTCTCAGAGAGCTCCTAACTTAACCTAAAAATTCCTTGCCAGGAGTTTTAGCTTAGAAGTGATTCCAGAACATTTTCAGTGAACTCTGAGCAAGGAATGGATGGAAAATCCTATCTTAGTGAGGAGGTGTGGTTGACCCCGTTGCTAGGTATGAGTCATCATTTCAAAAGCCGTGATTGGTTGATCCTACAAGTTTGATGAAAATGAACTTTTGGTGATAATGAGCAAAGGATGTACCCTCAAATCAATAAACATAATTATACACTCTAATCTTATGCAGACTGTAATTGTAAATAATATTTCACATTCAAGAAAATATCTGGAAAATGAATAGTAAGCTGTAGGGGTTATAGCCTAACATTAGAATCTAAAATATGTGAAAACTTAAGCTCATTACACCCTGTTCAAATAATGATTCGTGTCTTATTTGCTCATATTAATATCCTAGCTGGCATATTTTGTACTTTCACTCCCATATGGACCCCATTGAAAACAAGATGGCCTATCTCAAGGGGCTGTCCTTAATGAAGTAAAAATTACAACGTTACAACTCAGTGTGGTCTTAACGAGGGTAACACGGCTCAGCTTTTATCAATGTCTGTGATTGCTGGCTGGTCTATTTATGAAGGCTTGTTAACAAATATCCTACAAACACAGAAAATGCACGATCCAATCTGTAGCATCTCAATAATTCCCTGTCATCCAGTGTTTGCAGGACATCTTTCCTGCCTCCTCTGTTGGCCATTTTGTGCAGCTGCTTAGGGGAACTCCTAAGCCACTAAAAGTCCTCTTCCCTGCTCTTAGCAGATCTCGCCTTAGGAGCCCTTTTAAGCGCTAGGAATCTTGAGGAATAGCTTTTATATTAACTGGGATTTTCGTGTCACTTTTAGGGGAAATTCTAAGAAAACGTCATGACTCTGAGAATTTTCTTAGAATTTGGCCGCTAGGAGCCACTTTTTGCACAAAAATTCTTTAGGGATACGGGCCCTGGTCTGCAGAAGGAGAGATCCAGTGTCCTGCTGAACATCTGCGCTGTGGAGCTCTGGATATAGAAGAGAAGGTTTGGAAACCCACAGACTGTGAGGAAAGACATAATTTTCTCTGCCTTAAGAAGCCATGAAAGATCTTAAAATATTTGCATTCTGATATGTAAACTTTCACATACAGCTTGGTGTATATGTAAGCTCAATCACTGGTTTGAAACAGATTCTCTAAACAATCTTTAGGGTTTTGCAATTACAAAGCATATTTTTGTTCATACATGCACTATGTAATAGTTTTCAATCTGACACATTAGCCGTAGAGTCATCATATATATTGACTTATTTAGTAATATAAATCTTTTCTGGGGTTGAAGAGACATTCACAGTTTAGTTTTTATTTATATTGGCTAGTTTATGCATTTATTGTAAAATGGGATTTGCACAAGTATATTGCAAAATAAAAGGATTAATCATCAATTTTTTTTTTTTTTTTTTAGTTTTAGTAAAAGGAGTTTAACGGACCTTTTGTTAGCATTTTACCAATGGTTTAATCACAAAATTTCAATGGTCGACATAAAATTTCTACACAAAATCTAGATTTAAAAACTATAGTGCACATCCCAAAAAACTGGACATTGTTTGAAGGTGAAATTAATCAAATATGGTGTCAAAGACAAACATTGAGATATAATGTACATCACTATTCACTTGTTAATAATTCACAATTCACAATTTTGAAGTGGGTCTATGTCCAGATCTCTTGTAGTCACGTAGAATTTGGAGTTTGCTCTCCTAATTTTGCCTTTTCTGGGTTGGACTATACATATGGATTTGGTCCATATGAACGTGTGGACTGGCCTGTGCTTTATGGCTGGTCATTGGTTCTGGGTTATTGGAGATGATCTTTAATGTAAAGCCTGGTCTGCTGAGGGAGAGATCCAGTGCCTTGGTGAAAATTTGCACTGTGGAGCTCTGGATAGAAAAGAGAAGGTTTGGAAACCCATAGACTGTGAGGAGACACTCAACTTTCAAAAAGACATAAAGCACTTACAACAAATATACACTGCATTATAAATATAAAACGGCATTATACTGCAGCACTCTGTGTCATGGATCATTATGGCTTCATTTCCACTTCACTTTGGTTCCACAAAAACACATGTACTGTGACTGTACTAATTAATCTTGGACACTGCTGAACTAAATGAATGTGTGGTTATAAAAATCTTTTTACTTACAAGTTATTTGCTATAGATAGTTTTGATATTAGTTATATATTAGTAGATAAAACAAAACAAAATAATCCACAAGTAATCCACATACATCTAGTCCATCAATTGCAAAAAAATGCATTTGAACTTTTAGCCACCACTTCTGGCCAATACACCAAACCATAATGCATTTTTTTTTACTTTAATAAAAAAATGAGCATTAAAGCATTAAAAAAATGATAAAAACAACAATATATGAGGCAAAAAGTGCCTGTACCACAACCAAAAACAGACAATAACCTATTACCAATAAATATGTCTTCTTATGCTTACTTTTTTAAAAATTCTTTTTAAAAACCACATCAATAGTAAACAAAAATATTCAGATGAAGTATACTAATGACAGAGTCCCTAAAGTAACATTTACAGAGAAAAACTTTCGCATACGCAGTGCACAAGGGATTTCTACTTGGGAAAATGCTTGTGTGCTTGCACATTACTGTTTATATGTTTCTTGTGCACGCTGGTATATTTTCTGTTATGCATGCAAAATTCAGAGACTTTGTTTACAAACGTTACTTTTTCGGTAGAGAACTAATTCAGAAAATAGTGTTGTTGTAGCCTGGATGCAAAGAATGGAGTGGTCTGAAATAAAATATATGTATTAAACTAAAATGGTCTAAAATGGCCTAAAATGTTGTTGCTTTCTTATATGGTGAAAATACAACCACTTGGTTTATGATTATTGTCAGTGCTGGGGGTAACGCATTACAAGTAACGCGAGTTACGTAATAATATTACTTTTTTTAAGTAACTAGTAAAGTAACGCATTACTATTGAATTTCTAAGAAAATATCTGAGTTACTTTTTCAAATAAGTAACGGCAGTTACTTTTTTCCCCATTTATTGATTGACAAGTCTCCAGTCGGGCAATTGGGAGTAAACATGATGTTACTGTACTCTAGACTAAATGTGAACATGCATTAATTCATCTCATTCACAAAAAAACAGATTCAGTATTCCTCAAAACGAATAAAAACAGTGAAATGCAAACTTGCAACCCTGTATATGACGCAATATGACGCAACCCTGCAATAATTAAATATGTTAAATAAAACAAATATCCTTTATGTATTTAATCCCACTTTATTAACCAGTGTCTTTGCTGCTGACCTTCGATGATGCAATTCAACCATAGTAATAAGCAAAAATTACTTTAGATAAACTAACATTTGTACTTCATTTTTTATAGCTGAAGAGTGATCTCCTGCATAAATATATTTTCTTTTAGCCTCAGCTGAATTTATTTCACTTTTGGTGTAAAATGCTTTTACATTAGAATTGTTTTATATTAACAACAAAGAATCAAGCCCTGCCCAGATTTAAAAAGTAACGCAACACATTACTTTCCATAAAAAGTAACTAAGTAACGTAATTAGTTACTTTTTTCAGGGAGTAACGCAAAATTGTAATGCATTACTTTTAAAAGTAACTTTCCCCAACACTGATAATTGTTTGACATTGTGAACTTTTAGTTAGCTTACAGAAAATACAAAGGTCTATAATTTGCATACGTCTAGCACTTGCCTGTTGATATATACTAAATTGTACAATAAAAACAATTTTACAAATAATTATTTGATCATTTGGCTAATGATAATAAGAATATGTTATCCTAACATAAATGCTAAATGCACAAAAGACAGTTGTTTATTCTCTTGTATTTAATGTGCTTTTTTGTGGTTTATGTTATGTATATATTTATGTCCACAGCTTTAATAGTCACCTGAAAAATTCAACTTAGCTTTCCTCAGTGATGTCTGAGATCTGACATTTAAGGCTGGAATAGACAGTGTCCTTTTTGCTCTTCTCTCTCTGCTCATTCTCTGAACTCTCTGTTTTTTTGTTGTCTTCGGGGAACTGTAGCATTGTGTAGTTAAGGTCCATACTCTCTTGATCCTATGAGGGGAAAAACAAATATCTGTTTTCTCTAACAGTGCATTAAGATTATAGCTAAGTACTAAATTTTAATTTACACAAATTAGGTCTTATGAAAAACAACATTACTACTGACATCAGATGTTGAGTCTGGTTGAGGAGGCACAGCCAGATGAAGCCTCTTCTGATGAGCTACAAGAAAAAATAATAATGCTAACAAGACTGAACTTCCAATAATGTTTGAATGAATGGCCACTGCTGAAAAGTCTGCTCTCGCTCTCTCTCTGAATAAAAAAAAAAAACCTCCCCCCCCAAGAAAACAAATAATACATACATACATACTTAGTAAAGTGTAACATTACTATCGAACATCTGTTGAATGTCTGCATAATATTACAATATTGATTTTATTCAGCATTTCATGAATCAAAATTAAAACTTAAAAAGTACTTTACCAGCACACAGTTCACATTTTCTTCTCCTGAGTCTGTCACATAGAATTATGTTAACAACTCCACTGAACAGCAAAATCACAATATTGCAGAAAAACACCACATGGAAGAGTGCTGAACAATCTGAATTGCCAAAAAGAAAGACAGACAGAAAGAAAGAAAAGAAGAAAGAAAGAAAGAAAGAAAGAAAGAACGAAATAAAGAAAGAAAGAAAGAAAAAAGAAAAAAGAAAGAAAGAACATATAAATGATCTTTACAGAACAAATGAGAATATATTGGTGCTAAAGAGAAAGCTATCTGTCAGATATTTAGCAAATACTACTAATTATGATTTTATAATGAATTCATGAATAGAATATTGTATCCTAAGAGCAAATTACTTCAGACTGTGTGTTGTTATTCTATTATGTTTGATTGTTATACATTATTTAAAAAAATGTAAACATATAGAGGCTTAACATTTATTATTATTATTATTATTACATGATGAAGAAACAAC
This sequence comes from Labeo catla, assembly GCA_012976165.1. Lineage (NCBI taxonomy): Eukaryota > Metazoa > Chordata > Actinopteri > Cypriniformes > Cyprinidae > Labeo > Labeo catla. Next base: position 62,625 of record VONZ01001470.1, on the reverse strand, counting down.
CACTTGGTTTATAATTATTGTTTAGCCTACAGAAAATACAAAGGCCTATATTTTGCAAAGGTCTAGCATTTACAAAATAATAATAAAACAAACAAACAAACGAAAACAAATGTGACTCTTGACTACAAAACCAGTCTTAACTAGCACGTTGTAAAAATACACTGTATGTCAAAATGATCGATTTTTCTTTTACACCAAAAATTTTTAGGCTATTAAGTAAAGATCATGTTCCATGAAGATATTTAGTAAATTTCCTACTGTTTGGATTAGTAATATACAGAACTTCATTTGGACAACTTTAAAGGCAATTTTCTCAGTATTTTATTTATTTATTTATTTATTTTGCACCCTCAGATTCCAGATTTTCAAATAGTTGTAACTTTTGTAATAGTTGTAGCCAAATATTGTCCTATCCTAACAAACCATACATCAATAGAAAACTTATTTATTCAGCTTCCAATTATGATATATACATCTCAATATCAAAAAATGGACCTTTATGACTGGTTTTGTGGTCCAGGGTCACAAATGAGAATAAATCAAAATATGTATATATCAAAAAATGCGATGGATTTAAAAAAATCACCTATGGTGCATAAAACAAAGTTATCAGTCAGATATTTAGCAAATAACACTAATTATGATATTAGTAATATATATATATATATATATATATATATATATAATATTCTATTTACTGGATGTAATATTGTATCTTAAAAGCAAGTCACTTTAAAATCTTGTGATTGTTCTAAAGCAGGGATGGCAAACTCCGGTCCTGGAGAGCTGCAATCCTGCAAAGTTCGCCACCCTGTTTTAAACTAATAAATAAATAAATTTACATTTATGCATTTGCCAAATGCCTTTGTCCAAAGAGAATTACTGTTTAAGGTACATCATTTCCTGTATTGTCTTACAAGTAAATAAATAATTCCTCACCAATTTTACATTCATCAAACAATGCAGTTTATGGAAATGGCAAATGTAATATTAAAGTAAGCATGTATTTGTATATTACAGTAACTTGGGAGACAGTTTGCAAGTGCAGTTATTATAGAAATATTACCAGCCATTTTGTCACCTAAAACAGAGACATAAAATAGGATTGTTTAACACAAACACAATTTTTTACATTTAAAATATTCACAGTAGCAAATATCTATTTGTCTTAGGTTAAGTAGCAAAAATGACTTACGTATCTATTAACGTCAGTGTCAAACTGTGAGAACTCAGACAGTGCTGTAAAGTGAGCGGCTTTGAGCTCTGCTTTATATAGGACCACATACAGTATACAGAGTTGTGTACCTCAAGGAGAGCAAAGTGCACAGGTGTGGGTTTGCTCTGAATGTTGGTTGAGAGACATGTTAAGGACAACATTTAGTCAAACATTATTTGTGATTGATGGGGTCCTTCATTTATTATGTTATTACGTAGAAATGGCCTACACTGTTCTAATGAAATCTATGATTTAGGCTTACATTTATGAAGGAACTACATGCTAATCTGTGAACCACAGTTGTCATAGGGCTAAATATAAAGCATGCTCTTTGTAAAAATTTAAATAAATTCAAAATCAATTTGTTTATGAAATCAATTAGTTTAAATTTAAATTTATACAAGTCTATGCAAACTACATACACACACACACGTTGTATTTACATGTTTTATGGGGACATTCCATAGGCGTAATGGTTTTTATACTGTACAAACCGTATTTTCTATCGCCCTACACCTAAACCTAGCCCTCACAGGAGACTGTGCACACTTTTACTTTCTCAAAAAAAACTAATTCTGCATGATTTATAAGCTTGTTTCCTCATGGGGACCTCACAAATGTCCCCACAAGGTCAAAATTTACTGGTATTACTATCCTTGTGGGGACATTTGGTCCCCATAATGTGATAAATACCAGGTGCACACATACACACACACACACACACACACACACACACAAAATGCCAGTAAATTTTACAAATAATTTTAAAAGAAATGGCTAGTAACACATTTAATTAAGCACACATTTTTGAAGTAGAAAAAATAACATAGTATTTCTTGTAAAACATACTCCAATCTTTTTTCAAAAAATGTAATCATTTACTGTGTACATACAAACTATATATTGTTTTAATATTTGTGTTTTGCATTTTATTTAATTCTGTACATTTTGTGTTCACCACCAAACTATGCTGTGGAGAAATTTAATATTTTAATTAATTATTATTATAATTAATTATTTTGTTTAATATTTGGTTTTTAAATTACATCTTAATTAATTAGTGCATATCAGTTAAGTTTTAGGTTATCTTACAAAAAATACATGCATGTGCCAAAAATCTCAATCAGAATCAGAAAGAGCTTTTATTGCCAAGTATGCTTGCATACTAGGAATTTGTTTTAGTATCATTAGCTTCCAGTACACAGAAACAACAACAACATACAGACAATAAACATAAGATGAGAAAAAAATACACATATGTAAATATAATCAGAATACAGACTCATGCACCAAATACAGACTCATGCACCAAGTCCAACTTTGCTGTTGGCACATAATTACTTTAATTTAATGTAATGACACAGACCAAATCATCCATCTCAAAAATGCCATATTAGCCACAAAAATACACATAATTTGAATTTACAAGTTGTATGTAAAGCAGTGGTGTGGGGTTGCATGTCCTTGTCCATGGTCCTGAATGCGTACTTGAATAAATACTGTTAATTATGTATTTTGTTTTAAATTAATAATAATAAATGATTTAATCAATGATTGAAAAATAACACACGTTAGCTTAAAGGATCTTTATGAGATCCATTTATTTCTTTATTGTACATTTTACCATCTGTCACAAATACACCCCTTGGGATATTAGTGTAGTGTGAACTTCATTATAGGAATAATTTACTTCTGTATCAAAAGTACACTGTGAACAGTTTCTCAGGAAATGTTTGACCACATAAATGTGAGCTCTGATGGGGCTTTTCTGAGGTTTCGTTTATTTTCACTCTCGCAGGCTGAGCTTTGTGGCCTGAGATCATAGAACAAAAGCGAAACTGTATGTAGCATCTCACATCTCTCTGCAAACATCAAGCAAACAAAATGATTGATCATATTTTCCCATGCCGTGCATTTTGTTCTCCAAACGTAGTGCTAAAAAATGTATTCACAAAATCCACATACAAAAAAGCACACAACTGTTAAAACATATTTCTGTTTTTCTAATCATAACTGATGCAGTCAGGTGCTTAATGGAAAATGTTTTGGTAACAATACAGTTTGTGTGGTTTTGACACAGGCATGAAAAGAGGTCACTGTTGTGGGCTGGAAAGACTCAAACTATGATTAACAAATGTATGCAAATGATGGAAACTGCAAAAAGTCTGAATACCCAAATGCCTCATACATTTGCTACAGAAAACAAAAACATATTGCTATTAGTAAAGCAAATGTCTTATGTTGGTCCACTGAAGTTGACCTCAGATGACCTCACACTTTTGAAAGCTTGTTGGTCCAAGTGAAGTGAAACCACAGTAAAATTTCAGTGACACACCTCATTAAAGATTTTTGTTTACCAAAATACATGCAAAGCACAACAGAAACCATCGAGGACAAGCTTTCTCTTGAACAACACCACACTCATATAGACCATTTCGCTAGATGTAAACAACACTGGTCTAGAAGCGCTTCCTGTTTTTTTGTCTTTTTTTTAATTTTTTTATTTCACATATACAAATACATCTTAAAGGTGCTAATGTAACATTTTCATCTAGTCAAATGTTATGTTGGTTGTATTTTTTTGTGATGTTTGTGTAAAGTAAAAAAAAAGAAAAAGAAAAAGGAAGTGTATCGGGACCAGTATGTTTACATCTAGCGAAATGGTCTATAGCAGCATAAAGTAGCATTTAAATCACTGATCTATATATAATGACTCTATTATAATTCTCTATTATAGATCAGTGATTTAAACTCCTATTTTACTGTTTATATTTAAAAACAAAACAAAAAAAAACAAAACAAAAAAAAACTATATATATATATATATATATATATATAACACAACTGAATCAGCCTAAATATGTTCATTTATACCAACATTGGTAAACAGTTCTTAGCAAATGCTGGTTATAGTCTATGTCAGCCTGTGAAATGATAGCCAAAATCATAATTTCAGAATTACAAAGCTATAATACAGAATATAAAATAGGAAGAAAAACATCAAAAAGACTGTAATGAAAGTAAAACGTCTTTTTTTTTATTTTCTGCTTGGTATACAATAGGTGAGGATGTTGTACAGCAAGTGACAAGAAGTACCAGTAGGGGGCAGTATGTGACAATATTTTCCCTATATTCCTTTTTTGCTAACGCCACTGTTAAGCATAATGCAGTAGTCCATTGGCAACTTCATAAGGTCAGATTCTCAGTGTAAAAAGTCATATTTGAATGTGAGAAAGATCAAGCTCAAAGACAAGACAGAAATAGAGAGAGAAATTAACACCTAACCTTTTTTGAACACTGTAACAGAGAAAAATGCCACAGCTATTTTAGTTTCCTAATACTTGTACTTGCAGTAAACATGTTATTGGTTATGATCATCTCAACTTTGAAGCTAGAATGTTTCTGATTGTGATGTCTGTTCTCAACCACACAAGTGTGACTTTGCAACGGTGGGACTTTTCATTCAGAGAGCGAGCAACAAAGAGCATAATTTCCTGTAGACACTGAGACAGGAAGAGGCCACTCAGCACAAAGTGAAAACTGATGAGGCGACATGCTACCAATCAAGCTGTAATAGAGAGCGGCCTCCTTTCTTGTGGTCTATAAGAGATTAACATTTGAAAGTCCGCAACTGTACTAATAACAGCGGTCTGTAATAAAACACTCTCTCTATTTTTTTAAAAATGTTTTTACATGTCTCAGTAACATTTTATTCATATCTCTTTTTGTAACTAAAATATTTTTATACTAGTGATGCACTCTGCATGTCCAGAATCCATAATGTTATTGCAAAAAATTCTTAAACAATTCATAGTAACTCTTTATGTTGTAAATGTCTCAAATTCTATGCATTTATCAATGCAGATTTGTTTGCTTATTTGTTTTAAAATTGCACACAGGATGCATACAGTAGGTCAGATAAGGACAGATAAACTTCAACTCAGCAGAATTTCATGCATAAACATGCAAATCTAATATATCACCAAAATTTATCACCAAAATGTATGTTAATTATTTGTGTACATTTAATAATAATAATAAAAAAATATGTATATATATATATATATATATATATATATATATATATATAAAATTTGCAGTAAACTGGCAACGTTTTCTTTTTTTTAATTACAAAGAAATGTTTGTCTGTTGAGAAGGATGTTTTTGTGGTTTTGATTCAGAAAGGGGCTTCAAAACAGAAGCGAGAGGTCAGTCCTGTGGTTGGAAAATGATCAAACCACAATGTGCGCAAGCAATGCATGCACAAAGGTACACACAGAAGTGCAAACAAACATCTCATGATCGCTTTCCTCTTTTTATCTATATTTTAAAAAAATAACTGCAACAAATATCAGATTAATCAAAAGTAACTGTTAATTCACGGATTGTTTCTTTTAGAATTTTTTGTATAAAATGTAAGAAAAAAAAAAAAAAAGTTTAAAAATGTTTGATATTTGTGCTGCTTCAAATTTTTACGTTTACTCAACTTAATGTGTTTAAAAGTGTTGAGTATATTAATGATGATTACAAGTGTGATTGTATCAAATATTTAAATGATATAGTTCACTCAGGTGAATGTTAAAGCTGGTCCGCTGAAGTTCACATCAGCACTTCTCTCCCTTTACTGAGCAGCTTCTCTCTGTCACTCCTCTACAGGAAGTGATGCTGCTAACAATGTCTGTCTTCTGGTTGGAGCCCCAGTCGCTGTCACATCCTCTGCTTATGCACTGCTTGTGAAAGAGCCTGTGGTTTGTGCTAAAATTGACCTTAAAAAACAAAAAAGATAATCTGTCATAATTATCAGATAATATGACTAACTTGAGGGACTAATGATTTTTAATATTTATTTGCTTTTGAGGCTTGGTATATAAAAGAAAGATTAACCCTTTTAACCTTGCATTTGCAAGTGAGTCAAATAAGTATGGCAAACAAGATAAAAGTATCAGTTTGACATCACAGCCATTAGGCGTGCTTTCTGAAAAAAAAAAAAAAAGAAGTTATCAAAGTAAAGGGCAAATTCCCCATGTGATACATAACATTAGTGAGATGAATCAAAAACTGATTACTAATTGTTTACTACACATTTCATATGCTTTGCAGAACACAAAGTGTAAACCAAATTGCCATTTGAATACAGTATGAGCATTTAAAGACATTGTGGCACATTGTGGTGCAAATTTTCTTTTTTTGGGGGTGAATTATCTCTTTAAAAAAAATAATAAAATGTGAAATGAAAAAATATAACGTGTCCCTGTCCATGGTGCTGAAATTCTACTGAAACTCCTGACTTTGATTAGATTCATTAATTATGTCCTGACTTGTAGATGATCACAAGTTGTTTCTAAATATACAATAGCATTTTTGAGAGTGTGAAACTGTTACACTACACTGTAGGCCTTTAATTTAATCCCCTCAGCCTAAAACATGAGGTCAGACAACACTAAGTTGCAGTTTAGTCAGCCACTATCACACTTTAATCATAAGTGCTTCAGTGGAAACTTTCAGCCGCAGAGGTGTGAGCACTGATGGGGGCTATCTCATTCTTTCCATTCTCGATCTTAGTAGGTGACTGCTGCAGTTTTTTTGTGGCCTGAGCTTATAGTCCAAAACCACAAGAGTATAAAATGTCATGCTGCTGCTTCTATCAACTTCAGACAACAAAAAAATTATACTATACATAGCATTTTGCATTTATAATTATTATTATGCATGCACCTAATGATTTTAATATTAATCAAGAGGTCACTAGCATTTATATACATTTAAATATTCATGTCATAATTTAAAATGTGAATTAAAACAAACAAACAAATAGTATAGGAATGCATGAATGCCTTTTTCATACATGTATATATTTTATCCTAAAATACTGATATTGGTAAAACATACAGTTTTCAACTTAATTATTAAAATGAGTGCTGTTAGATGAATTCAAACATGGTCATTTTTGTACTTTTTATAAAAGCAGGTGGAAAAACAAGCATAATATAGGCCTACCAATTACACTGAAGCTAATGAACAAAAGATTCGTTCTGAATTAGGAATAAAAAAATACTTTAATTTTCTACACACCTGTGAGGCTATAAAAGAGTCAATCCTTTAAATTTTAGTGCTGTGTATATTTGCATATAACAGTTATCACTAATTTAGTGGTACATAATAAAATTAAACTACTGCTAAAAACTGAACTAAAGCTCAAAATGTATGTGTTGGTCTGCTGAAGTTCACCTCACTGAACTGCTACTTCCTGTCACTCCCTACAGGAAACGATTCTTTGTTTCCAACCCCTGCCACTTTATTTGTTGAGAGGCTGCTTTTGCTCAAAGACGGCCATGTGGTTTGTGGTATAGTTGGTCTACAATCGCCATGCTCACATATAACTAAAAAAACAAATTAACTTAATTAGTTATATGCAGCTTATGTATTGATGCTTTAAAACATGATGTATTCACAGACTTCACTTATCCTGCAAAATATTATTCAGCAAGTTACCTACATATATATTTTACTTACAGCAATTGGTCTCATTATTTAATAATTTATATATATATATATATATATATATATATATAAGTGAACTGCTACTTCCTGTCACTCCCTACAGGAAACGATTCTTTGTTTCCAACCCCTGCCACTTTATTTGTTGAGAGGCTGCTTTTGCTTAAACATGGCCATGTGGTTTGTGGTATGGTTGGTCTAGAATCGCACGCTCACATATAACTAAAAAATAAATTCACTTAATTAGTTATACGCAAGTTATGTATTGATGCTTTAAAACATGATGTATTCACAGATTTCACTTACCCTACAAAGTATTATTCAGCAAGTTGCCTACATATATATTTTACTTACAGCATTGGTCTCATTATTTAATAATTTATATTATTATTTATTTATATTTTATAAATAAACTTTATCTCTTTGCAAATTTGCTGTTTATGTAGGCCTACCTGATGCCATCTCTGGTGGCCCACAACTTTTCAAAAATGCTAATAAGAAATGTCTCCACCTATTGGCTGACCTTTACCTTTAGTTTTCTGAATGTTTTTGTAAGACTTTCACTAGATTTAGCCATGTAAACAAGGCATCAGAGTCTGCCATTAGGCTTCTACAGTACATTTGGATGTAGACAAATAAGAGATTAAAATACAGTGAACAACAATTACCTGGCTCATTTATTTATTTACATGTACATAATATTATTTTGATTTTGTGGACTGATTTTAGAAGATAATGTACAACTAGGTCTACAGACCTGGATATAAAAAGAGAGAGAGAGAATCAATAACATTTTTTAAAATTCAAGATCTATAAAAAGTGAGCTCATTAACATTTTTATTATTTTATAACATTGCAACATTAATTTTGCGATACTATCTAACTCTCTTTCAAAGGAGATATGCATCTGCTTTAATATAGATGGGCGCATGTACAATCTAAAAGCCACACCTCCTTCAAATAAAAAAGCTGAATTTGATTCTTCTCAGTTGAGTTGATTTGACCGGAACGTAAACATGAATTTGTCTGCAACACATCCTCTGATGCTCTTTTTAATAGGTAAATATACTTTTATTATATTTGCTATAGAATTAGGGACAGTGAAACTGAACGACCATGTTTGCCACTAAGTATAAATGTAGAGCAATATATACTATGTATCACGTGTAATCTACAATAACTGACAAAGGCCTACCTATGTTTTATAAAATTATTATCAGATAATTTGCCAATGCATTTGATTTTCTTTAAATAATAGGATTTGAACAGATATTTCCCCCAAGAAATTTAGCAAATCTTGATTTTGAACCATCTTGTCATCAGTTGCATTCATAAAGCTCCTAGGCTGTTTTAAAGACATACACTACCGTTCAAAAGTTTGGGGTCAGTAAGACTTGTAATAGTCTTTAAAGAAGTCTCTTATGCTCATCAAGGCTGCATTTATTTGATTAAAAATATAGAAAAACAACATTGCAAAATGTTTTTACAATATAAAATAATGTTTTTTATTTTAACATACTTTAAAATAGAATTTATTCCTGTGATGAAAAGCTGAATTTTTATCAGCTGTTACTCCAGTCTTAAGTGTCACATGATCCTTCAGAAATCATTCTAATATGCGGATTTATTATTAGAATGATCAATGTTGGATAATATCAACAGTTGTGCTGCCAAATATTTTTTGGAACCTGTGATTTTTTTTTTTCAGGATTCTTTCATGAATAACAAGTTTAAAAAGTACAGTGTTTATTCAAAATATAAATATTTTATAACAATGTAAATTATTTATTATTAACTTTTAATAAACTTTTAATTATTAACTTAATACATCCTTGGTGAATAAAAGTATTAATTTCTTAAAAAAAAAAAAAAGAAACAATAAAAATGTACTGACCCCAAACTTTTGAACGGTAGTGTAGTTCATCCCAAAATTAACATTCTGTCATTTACTAACCCTCATGTTGTTCCAATCCTGTATGGCGTACTTTCATTAGTCTTTGTGGAACTAGAAGATATTTTGATGTCTCAGTGTTTTGTTTTGAGTTTTTCTATATGCAGTTTTTCAAAGGTCTCTAGTGTTGTTTGGACACGCATGGTTCTTATAATATCATAATATATTTGAGTTCCGCAGTTACATAGAAATTACAGAAAGTACTTTCAGACATGGTACAACACAATTTTAGATGCAATGTAAATGCAAAATGCAGATTATAATTTAATCTAAATCAATGTCTTTCACTTTTTTCTTATGACATTATTGTTTTCAGGTGTCATCTTTGTAAAACGAGCATCGTTAACTTTCGTGACAATGGTGAAGAGTGGAACTACTGTCTCTTTTCTATGTTCAAACATCTTGAAAGAGCCCAGTTACATAGCCTGGTTCAAGCAGACAAATGATTCTCTACCACTTTGTATTGTTACGCAATATGTGACTGAAAAACCAGCGGACTCCAAATATTTTAATGGATTTAAGGAGAATCGTGTAGAGATGTCAGTGAACAAAACATTTTCTTCCTTGAAGATTGTAAATGTGGACGCCTCTGACTCCGGAATTTTTTACTGTGGAAGTTTTTTACAGAACCACATGATGTTTCACAACAAAACACAGTTAGTGGTGGTGAATGGTATAATATTTCAGTTTTCATTTGGATTGTCAGTATCGTTTATTTATTCCAATATTATTTAAATTAAAAATTTTTGATATTTACTTACTACAAACTACTATTTGCATTTTTTTTTTTCACCTTCAAAGAGACTAATCAGTCCACAGTGGGTACAGCAAACGCAGATTGTGGTATGTGTCATGCATTTTAAAAGAGGACCTACATTTTCCCTAATTCATAGTGTTTTTTTAACCCCAGCTGTTCTTTCTATGTTCTCTTTATTTGATTATTTGAATGGTTTCAACAGGGGCGACTGAAGAAACTTTGCGATCCTGCAACATCTATTATACACTGACTCTGATCTTGAGTGGCTTGGTTTTGATTCCCACCGTTTTAGTGATTGTAGTCTTAATCAGGTTGAAGGGAAGAAATAAGCAGAAAGAAGGCATGTGAATGCACTAGCACATTCAGAATAGTTAATACACTAGCAAAAACCTTTAACTATTTGATTAATTTGTTATTTTATGTTTCTGCAATTCAGTATTAATAATGCTATTACCATATCTCCATAAATGATAACTACTGCCTTAGGACCGCGAATAATAATAACGACTGTCTTGTTTTGTTTAGATGCCCAGCGCTGTGAAAACAATGAAGAGATGAAGAAACAGTTGCAGCAGGTATCTCATATCAAAATATTGTTTCACTTACAGGTTATACATTTGATTTGTGCTATGGTTCACAATAGTTAAATTACAGGCCCATTTAAACATTTTTAAAAATCGCTGAGCAGAGCAAATCCATAGCATGTTTGCATTTTTTATATCGCCAGGAGCAAGATGCAGACTTGAACTATGCAGCTCTAAACTTAGACAAGAAGAAGAGCAGAAGGCCAGTAAGAAGACTGAAGGAGGTGGAGCCAAATGTAGTTTATGCTGCCACACGGTGATCTACAGATAATCAGACTCTTTGTGACAAAACGAAAGTGAAACTTTGGTTATGCTAAACCAGGAACCACTGTTAATTGCACTTATTGTAGTTAGCTAGTGTTAGATCCAGTTTTACTGGACTTCTCTCCATCCAGATAAATTCAGAGGATCTATAAAAGAGGATGTATTTTTATTCATCAATTCATGTTTTCCTAGTTACAATATAACTTCATATTTACAAAATTAATTTCATTAAGTATTTCAGCAAATGTAAATCCTGTGTAAATGCATTTATGGCACTTGTAACATAATATAGTCTGTGTAAATGTAGCTATTGCTGCTACGTATAGGTCCTCTTTGCCATCTTTGCGGTGTTAAGGTGGCATTAGGTATTTATTGCAGAATAATCTGAACTGTTTGTCTGTGTGAAAAGACTTCCCTTCTTCAAATAGCAATATGGTGTGATGCCATGAAGGTTAGAAATACTGATATCAAAACCCTGGTGTGTATCATTATTGACAGGCATGCTAGATTCAAATACATTTTGTAGTTTATAACAGCAGGATCAGGTCTGCTGTTTTAGTCGTGAGACCTGACAAGGTCAGTTATGTTTATTACATACAGTCATCAACTGAATAGAGGTGAATTTTAAAAACTTAGGATGTACCTAGTTAATATACTGTACTGTGATCTCACTAGATAACTGAATAATAGGACAAAGTTTGCAAAAATGGGGGGAGGGGGTATTCTTATGATGTCATCTTCTGATTTAAATTTTAAATATATTACCCAAAGGAGTCATCGGATGCCTATTTTCCACAAGTTGATGTGATTCTTTAGGGTTTTAATGAAAAGCATATATCATGCTTTGGTTAAAATTTCTCAACGTTAGTGTAAAAAACACCCTTTTTACCATGCCAAAATCAGCTTTGTTAACAGTCCCTGTTAGCATGTCCCTTTAAATGCTAATGAGCTCTGCTCACCTTGCCCCCCTCTTCCGTGGGGTAATGAGCCACACTGTTTACTTTAGCTTTATTTATCTGCATTTAGCCACGGAACTTGCTAACTAGCACATTATTAGGAAAGGCGATTTGCAAAAATTTATAAAAGTACCTTGTACTTGCTTCTTTCAGGGGCACAGATGGAATATTTTTAACTGGGGGGACCAAGCTGTCAGCAAATGATTTCAACTCAATTTGAATTTCAATTTGGGCTTTAACTAATGCTCAAGTAGTTACTTAATTTGGGCTAATGGTTTGCACTAAAAAGCCATTGGGGGATTGCGAGTGCATGGTCTGTGCTGCTCCAAAGTGTGTGCTCTATAAAGCATGCATTGCAGCAGGAGTCAGAATTCACTGATCATGTGAAGAGAGGCACATTCAGTGCGATCGCTTTAGATGTAGAGCTTGGATTATACTAGCCGTGTCAGCATGAGCAAAAGGTGAAAAAAAAATTTAAAGAAAAAAAACGTTTTTTAAACAGAAATGATGAGCATGTTGGTATTCTTGTGGGAAAATAAACATGCAAGCACTGTCGCCAACATATTACTTTTTCTTTTTGTTTTCATTTTGAAAAACTTATCTTGTCATGTACCTCATGTTACGTCATGGAGGCTTTCTTCTAATTTATTTTTTTATTTTTTTATTTGATTCCTCAGTGTTTGCTAAGCGTTCTTTATTAGTCTATATAGGCTAATACTGCATGTGGTGTGTATGCCATGCTTCACCTTATTTGTTTTTGTTAGTAAAGCTTGTCATTATAGCCTGTTTTATTGTTGCTGTGCATTTAATAAAGAATAGGCTACCAATGAATCCATATTTTGTTTTAGTCTTAAAGAAGTGAAAGGTGTATAATGTAAGCAAAACAGACAATAATCTTTTCTTGTAAAACTTGACAAGATTGCAAATTCGATAATAATTAAGGAGTGACGGACTGGCCTGCCACTACTTAGGATAATTATGGACATAGCAGAAACCCAGATTAATCCTCCGTTTTACCAATGTTTATCGCCTTTCGTAGGGACAGTGAGGGGGATGGATCGAGTCACTAAGAATCTGAGTGGGGTCATGACCCCCCGTCCCTAGTGCCATCTGCGCGGATGATGACTTCTGTAGGTGAAGCTAGATCACGAACATAGGCACATTTAGGAAGATCAGGGGGCGCATTCCCTTCAGAAACAAAAGTAGTCCTCCGTGTCTTCAGCGGCTCAGATGTTGGGAGTAAATGATGACTGCTATGATCATTATTACATCCAACAACAGAACACCTCATTCGCTTAGGAAACACTCTTGTCTTCCCCTGCTTAGGCGTCAAAACAATGGTGGACTGTTCACAGCTCACTAAGGGCAGGTCTATGGTATGATGGCCTTGTCAGTCAACTATCGTGGGAGCGGCCTTGGTCTGTGTGACATCACACAGCCAAGAAGCTGAGAATGGCCTGATTTGAGAAAGGGGATATTATTTATAGAGATAAAAAAAAAAAAAACACTGGGTGGATTTTAATCATTATAGGTTGGATATGTACACACACTGCCAACTTATGTTCAAACGAAATGTAAAAGTGAATTTTGCACCCGATGACCCCTTTAAGATATTTAAATACTTTAGTCATTCAGCTTATTCTTAGTATTTCTTTATACTGTTAAAATGAATTAATGACCCAGGCAGCCTTTCATATCACATTTAATTTTCAAAAGAATTTGATTTTCATTATACATTTAAACATGATTATAAAAATTCAAGCATATTCTTAAAGCAATATTGCAATGCAGTGGAATGCAAATCTTTCAATCAAACAGCGTATGCATAATTTGAATCATCATGATGATGTGTGAATAATCTGTGTGATCTTTGAATAAACTGTCTTTTACTGTCTGGCCTTCAATGAAGCTCTTTTTGAGCTAATGTGGTTTTATTTGGTCTTTAAGAAAAAGTTAAAGCTGCATATTTTAAGTCATCTGTGTCTTCAGTCTACAAAGGGAAAAAAATACAAAAAAGGGGAAATTAACATTTTTTAGACCTGTAGTGGTGTTAGTAAACCGCATGATGTACATAATGCCAACAATTAGACGAACCACCCCATTATCACCTGTATATTCCATATTTTCCAAAAGGAAAATATACTGCTTAAAATGTTCCTGTTATCATGGCTGTAAATGATTCCTGGGTTAAAATATCCTGATGCACGTTTGAAGCAGCACACACTGTATTCTTCTGCACAGGTGGGCTGTGCTTCCCAAAAGCATTGTAAATGGTAATCTTTGCTAAATTGATCGTAGCTGATGACAATGGTTCTACAATCAACTTAGCCCTGACTGGTAGATTCAGTAACAGAGCCCAAACCCTCTTCAACTACTGGATAGAGGTGAAGAATTTGAGTCATCCAAGTGAGTCGATTCTTTTGAATCTATTCACCAAAAATATTTGTTCAGATATGTCTAATTTCACTAAAGTCAGTCTTTACAAACAGGACATAGAAGTCAAAGTGTATGACATGACTTCTTGATCATTAAGCTGTTTTAATTATAGAGGGAAACACTACCACAATATAATAACTTTAACAAAAGCTGATCTTTTATTTTTCTCTATTTTGCCAAGGACAATGAATGAACACTACTGCCTTCCATTCAAGTCTTCCAGTCAAGCAACCACAACTAAACTTCAAAACTGAGCTCACTGGTTCTTCCAAAAAGGAGTCAGTGCATTAAAAACACTGAATAGTTCACTCAAACAAAACATCACAACAAGCTCCCTAAGCACCTTTTTTCGCCTCCAAGACACAACACTAACAGCTACCATGAATAAGTTTAAAAAATTATTGCATTTATAATCTAGTGGATTCTTTTATCCAAAGCAACTTAGAAAGTAGGACAACATAAGCATTTAAATCAATAAAAGAGCACCAATATGTAAGTGCTGTGACAAGTCCTGGATAGTTTGTTTATACATTTAAATATAAAACCGAATGATTGTTTTAATATTTCAGAGATGATGCAACACGTAGGCCTGCTATGTCCCATACAGCCCATTTGATTCATCTTCACTTTAACAAACACTGACCACACTCGGTTTGCATTGAGTGAGTTAAGAAGCATACCTTTCCGTCCATTTTCGGGTTTTTATCATTGTCCTCTTCCTCTGTTTATCTGTATAATCCATTGTGTCATCGCGTTCATGATAGTTCATACTGTTGTAGATTTGCATAAATGTATTTAATTTCGGGTGAAATGGGACGGGTTATGTTTGGCTAAACTCTGTTTGGCTAGCTCATGTTTGGAGCACTAAGGAGACAATGAAATATGGACCAGAAATAGCTAAAGCAGACGTGCTCTTTTCCAGATATGGAAAGTGACTTCATGTGCGAGTGATATTTGAATTTACCGCGATGCAAAACAGAGCACGTGTTTTTCTGGTCGTGGCAGTTCTGCGATATCATGTATTAGCTAGAGCAGCAATGGCTGGGAATCAAACGGAAGGCGTTCCCTCTCATGTTTAATGTGGAGAATCTAACGACGCAACATTTTTCCCCAAATGATGAACTGGAAGGAAGGCGCACCAGCAACCAGAGACAAGAAACTATTTTATGAATCTCTATGCTCATCTTTTAATAAGAAAGCTGCTAAAACAACCGTATTGATGAAAAAAATAATGACTTCGATATAAGGGTTACCTCCTGCTTATTCTCTGAAGTTGTATAAAAGTTTTATTTACATTTATTTATTTATGTAATTATTATTTTTATTTATGTATTTATTTATTTAATTATTATTTTTTATTTATTTACTTTTTTAAAGATGTTTATGTTAACGTATTTATTTTTTCTGTCTGCATATCTTTTATTATTATTATTATTATTATTATTATTTAGGTATTTATTGTGTTTTGTAGATTGCTTTGCATCAATCTGAGTCACACATTGTTCTTTTAGAAACTAATTATGTTGTATCCCCTGTGAATGTTTCTTGTTAAATAATAATAATAAAAAAAAAGACAAAATCAGAGACAAAAAGGACAGGTGGAAAAAAAATAGGAAGTTGTGATATTTTATTGATATTATTGCTGTTTATAGATAAAAATACATTGAACAGAAATAAAAAATTAAATGAAAAACAATTAAATGGAAAAAAAAAATAAATTTTGATGTACCACTGAGGAGAAGCACTAAATTTCGTTGTACAGTTGCTCGATGACAATAAAGTTGCATTCTATTCTATTCTATTCTATTCTATTCTATAATGTCAGGTCAAAACTATGCTAACAACAAGAAGCATTCTTAGCATTAGTAATTATATCAACTATTGCTGTGTGATCTGTGAATAAACAGTTTCTTCTTGGCTGGTTTTCTGTGAAGATCTTGTTGAGGTGGTAGGCTTTTTGGAGAAATTCAGAGCTACATAATTTAAGGCATCTGTTTCTGTCTGCAGAGGAGAAATGCAAAAAACCATCAAACTGCATCACTTCAAAATCAAACATTTTATGAATTGCCATAAATGCAGTGTAGCCTACAGAAACCACATATATATTTAGTATAGTCTATACACTACCAAATATGTAGGAAATGGTTTAAGACACAACTTTGAGAAAACGATCTTTAATAGTTGCTAAATTGTGACATTGATCCACAATTCAAAATGTATCATCACCGTGATTTGTCAGCATTTATGTAATGTGCTATCATAAAACATCCAAAGTTTATAGGGCAAATAAAAAAGTATTACCTGATTCCTTTGACTTCTGGGTTGTTTTAAAGCTTCTTTGGATAATAATAAAATATGCTTTGTTAATTACACTGATCTAAATTTCAAAAAAAGCTATTTACTTTTGAATATTAGTACCTTACTGAATTCTTCCATAAGCTTATGTTAATATATTTACCTTTTTTGTGATTTCTGTGAATCAGTCTCACCAGAAATATGTTCACAATTATGGATATTATGCTGATTGTGAACAAGGTTAAAACAACTGGATTCCAAATAGTCAAAGTTGAATATTCTGAAATAGTAAAATAGATTCAATGTACCAATCAAATTTCCAACTGAAAATATTGTGGTACTACAAGTTATGCAACAAAATCAAATATATCTGTACCTTCAATAATCAACTTGGTTCCATTTCCCAAGTGTATCTTTCCACATGTGGAAACAGCACAGTAATAAATCCCAGTATCAGATGGTCTGAGTTCAGTCTGAGAGAGACTGTAGACACAGCTCTGGGTAGACGAGCCGTTCTCTGATCTCTCCATACACTGATCACTCCTGTTATCATGAGTGTAAATAATTCCTGGATGAGAACGTCCGGATGAATGTTTGAACCAGTAGACGCTGTATTGTCCTGCACAGATCTGACTGATGACTGAACACTGCAGAGTCACTGAATCTCCTGGATGAAGTCTGTCATATACAGGCTCCTGGAGAACTGTGGCACCACTGGCAGAGTCTTCACCTTTGAAAGAAATCCTTCAGTGTGTGACATTTTCTACTAATACAATTTTAATTTATTAATACAGGAGTGACACTTGTAAGTTCTCACGAAACAGCTCATTTTAAACAAGTCTCACCTTTGCGTAGCAAAATCGTCCCTTCTCCAAATAGAACCGTGTACATGGAAGTCACACCACAATAGTATATTGCAAAATCATTTTCCTTCAAATTTATGATGCTCATATTACAAAAGTCAGTTCCAACTTCGAATAAATAACGTTTGTCAAAGCCATTGTCATATATAAAATTTCCTGAGCGATGTGATGAATATGCAATAAGCAAAGGGTTTTTGCCAACAGTATGTTTATACCATGAAATAATTTGTATCATGTCAAATGAATAAGAGCAAGGTAAAATCACACTGCTTCCAAGTTCAGCAACTACCAAAGGATGCTGGTGAATGACACCCTTTCTTTCACATGTCCCATCTAAAATAAAAGTAATATGATTAGAAAATTTTATATGAAATTAAGTGTTTAACATTCAAGATATTAGTCAAACTTACATGCAAACATGGAGAGAAAAAAGGTAAAGAATATTCCAAACTTCATTCTGCAGAATTTGCCAATTTAATCTAACAGTGTCCGTTTGGTAGTACGTGTTCAGAATGCTTCCTCCTTTATACACAACTGTGTTCAAAGATCAAACCATGACATTTCAATGCTTGACTGGTTGTTTGAGAAAATGGGGCAGAACTAAATTTTCTGAATGACCTATTTTCGCGAGTGTGTCTTTACATACAGCAATATGGGGACATCCGTATGCTGCTTTGAAGCTAACCTGAGCTAATTTGGAGGAAGATTAATTGATCTGATGGGACTGAAACTGAACTTCTGTGTGATGCTTGTTGCAAATGCAACTTTTGCTTTATTATCCAACAGCACAATGACCAAAACAATAAAAAAAAGACAAACAGGACTACCTTGATGCTAAAAAGGTCAAATAATTTTTTCTATTGCATATGCATGGTTTACTGTACCTGACCACAGCAGTCAGTCAGCCATACACAGAAACTGTATACACAGTACATCATGGAATATGCAGTGTGCACCATGTACTTGTTTATCACTTCTTAACTGAAACATAGGAGGTAGTTCAACCTTGCAGCAACCCTGAAGGAGTGTCTTTGGCACAGAAATACTCTGTCATACGTGAAACTCTTTCTCTGAGACTTTTTTTTTTTTTTTTGAGGTTATGTTTAGCATGAGTATCCAAACTTTTTAGCAGTGTAAATACATTAGAATGCTAGCATTAGACATGTCCCCTTTAAATGAACAGGTCTCTTCTGTCATACCGCGTACCAGTGTCAGCTCTGAGAATGTGTCAGAGACAAGTTTTACAACCATTAAATGAATAGACAAATCAAATGAACACTCTACTCTCATTATGATGTCAATGTGATGTCTTAATGTACTGAGTGCTAAAATGCAATGTCTCACATATACATATTTCCATGTCCAATTTTTTGTAACCATGCAGATCCTGATCCCAACGTTAGGAAAGAGTGGAGGAACTTTATTTTTAATGGAGATCCACGCCGTGTTACTAAGAACTCAGTCCTTTTTTACTTCTTTTTACAGCAGTTTTGTTTACAATTACCCATAGCGCCAAAGACGCAATGCTCGCTCCCTTATCTCAGGAAACTGAGGTTAGGTTAGTAACCAGAGCATCACAGTTCAACGTGGCATTCTCAAAAAGATCCATTTTGTTTACATAGAAATATTGTCTCTGTGATAAATTATACTAGAATGTTAAAGCCTGGTAATTGATCTTTTTGAACTGTGCATCACAAAAATAGACTTTCATGACTGCATGGATATAAAATAAAGGGCCTGAATAATCTTCTCTGTGGCTATGTGGCTTTTTTTTTGATACAAACAGGAATAAAATGGCTCACCAAAAACAAAAATACTTTTTCTTTACTACTCAAAAACAAACATTGACATTGTTTTCAATAATGTGAAGCACATACATAATAAATCTCAAATATAATGTACAGCTTGATGACCTTTTCAGTAAAGGGTCATAGAAAAAAAAGAAGTACAAGGTATCAGTTAAAAATATTCACAGTGAGTAGAAATTATAAAATTATATAAAAAAAAATAATAATAATAACAGTACAAATAAAAATACAACATTAGTCTTATATGGCAGGGTTCAGTACAGATAATACAGATAATACCCAGTTCAAATGAGAAAAATAAATAAAACAACAACAAGCATTAGTAATTATCTTAACTAGGGCTTTGATCTGATCTGTGAATAGACAGTTCCTTCTTGGCTGGTTTTCCCTGAAGATCGTTTTGAGGTGGCAGGCCTTTTGGAAAAATTCAGGGCAATATAATTTAAGGCATCTGTTTCCACAGTCTGCATACAAAGAATACAAACATTTAATTGTTAAGTACTGTTCCCTTGAGCGCTATATATGCAGATATTTTTTTCATTAAAAGCAACATGCACTTTTGAGTAAAGATCTACCACTTTAAACCATATTTATCACACACCACCATTCAAAAGTTTGGGGTCAGTAAAAGATTTTAGAAATTCTTCTTTTTTTTCAGCAAGGACACATTAAATGATCAAAAGGACAGTGCAGAATTTTACATTGTAACAACAACAACAAAATCGATTTCAAATAAATGCCGTACTTTTGAACTTGAACAAACCTTGGTGAAAGAGACTTCTTTCAAAAATATTAAAATTCTTACTGAAATCAAACTTTTGAATTGTAATGTATTAAAGAATAGGTTGTTTGATTGATTTTAAGAAAGTGTGGGAAATAGGTTTCTGAAAACATTTTATGAAAACAACATCTGAATTTCTTTAAATTCTCTAACAGGGCAAATAAAAATGGATTACCTGATTGCTTTGATTTCTGGGTTGTTTTGAAGATTCTTTGCCTAATAAAAAAAAATAATAAAATATATTAATTATACTGATCTGAATTTCAAAAATAGTAATTTAGTGTTGAATATTGATAATTTTGCCATAAGCTTATTTTAATATATTTACCTTTTTTGTAATTCTTGCAAATCAGTATCACCAGAAATACGTTTACAATAATGGATATTATGGTGAATGTGAGCAGGGTTAAAAACACTGGATTCCAAGCTGAATAATCTGAAATCGTTATATGGATTTATGAGCTAACGTACTGACAAAAATACAGATAAAGAAATAAAGAATAAAGAAATAATGAATAATTTTGCAGACTGAAGATAACTGTATGTTATAAAAATAATAAAAAAAAATCTGTACCTTCAATAATTAACTTGGTTCCATTTCCCAAGTGTATCTTCCCACATGTGGCAACAGCACAGTAATAAATCCCAGTATCAGATGGTCTGAGTTCAGTCTGAGAGAGACTGTAGACACAGCTCTGGGTAGACGAGCCGTTCTCTGATCTCTCCATACACTGATCACTCCTGTTATCATGGGTGTAAATGATTCCTGGATGAGAATATCCCGATGAATGTCTGAACCAGTAGACGCTGTATTGTCCAACACAGATCTGACTGATGACTGAACACTGCAGAGTCACTGAATCTCCTGGGTGAAGTCTGTCATATACAGGCTGCTGGAGAACTGTAGTCCTTCTTATGCTGTCACTTTCTGAAAGAAATATAACATTCTGTAAGTGTATTAAAACAACACACACATGTTCAGTCAGATTGTGGGTGAAGTGCAGAAAATAAACTGTCAAAAAAATAAATTGTCAATAACTCACCTTTATGTAGAAGAATCGTCCCTTCTCCAAATTTAATAAAGTTCATGAAACTCACGACACAATAGTAGGTTGCAAAGTCATATTCTTCCAAGTGCATGATGGTCAAATTAAAAGAGCCAGTTCCAGTTCTGATTAAGAATCTATTTTTCTTGTTAAACTCATTTTGATACATAACACTTCTAGAGCCATGTTCTGAATATGCTATGAGAAGTGGTTTCTTGCCAACAGAATGTTTAAACCATGAAACAGTATTTATAAAGTCATCTGAGTGAGAGCAGGGTATAATCACACTGCTTCCCAGTTCAGCAACTAGCAAAGGCTGTTGGTGAATAAAGTCCTTATTGTCACATGTTCCATCTAAAAACAAAAAAGCAACATGGTAACAAACAGAAATGTGAAACAAAATGCTCAATTAAAATACAATTCAAAACATACTTGCAATTGTGAGGAGGAAAATGGTAGACAAAACTCTGAACTTCATTCTCTGTACTTAATCTAAAAGAGAAATAAACACATATGTATAGTGAAGTCTGGAACATGAAAACGTGTTTAAATGTACAAAATGAACTACTTTTAAACCACTAACATTTGAAACATTTTGATCCAACATCTGAATCTAAGTACTTTACATAAATAAGCCCATTAGCCTAGTTTTCTTAATGGCAGAAAACAGTACAGTAAGAATTAAAAATAAATAAATAAACAAACAAACAATAAAAATAATTTGGTAATTTGGTAGTAATAATTATTTGGTAATGAAAAGTTAACAATTTTAAAGAGATTACTTACTATTGTATGAGAAAGATGTTAATTTGATATTATAGTCCTTTAATAACAATTGAGGCTCACAGAAGTAAAAGATCCAGTATTAGTTCATTAGTTCAGATTACTATCATACAATACAGTTCAAATATGTATTTAAACGAACTAAAGAGCCCTAGATATGTGGATGAAAGTGTTATTTTGTTAGTAGCCTGTGTCTTATTTTAGGTTGCTTCCTCTTTTATACAGGGCTGTGTTCAAAGATCAAACACTGACATGGTGAAGTTTGACTGGTTGTTTTGAAAAAAAGGGGCAGAGCGAAATTTCCTTTACAGATATGGATATTCACTAGCAAAGATGGTTACCACAAACAATCTATTATTAACAATAAAAAAAGTATGTCCTAATATAATGCTTCTAAAGCTTTTTTTTGATGCTTTAACTTAATATCTAAGTTTAAAAATCGTTCTGATAGTATCACTAACCGAATGGCTTATATTTCTTCCCACGGTCCTCATATATGTCTGTTTGATAGGCAAGTACGAAATCCTGTGAGAAAAGGACTTATTCACTGATTTTTTCCTGCAAGAGTGGGCACAGCCATTTGTAAATTTTACGGGTGTGGCTTCCGGTTTCATCTGCGTCCAGCTATTTTTAGCTGTACAAAACAGTTTGTTTTGCTGCTTGATATTGCATATTGGTGTGACTTACCATGCTGTTTTAAGGCATTGTCTTAATTATGAACACACCAGTTTGTAGTGCAAACTGTGTTACTGCTGACTGCATGTTGTTATTCTTGACATTAATTCCCTATAGCGGATAATGAACCAGAAGTCTCACCTATAGGTCTACAGCCTTTGAAGAAAAAGGTGAAGTGCTTTATGGCAGCAACTAATACAAGTGCACAGTGATCGACTGTACTTACGGCAGTGATATATTTATGACAATGAACTCTACTCACTTAACTGTTGGGGGCTCTAAAGTTGCAAAAATACATAAAACTACACACAGTTGCTGTAATGAATTACTACGTTTAAGTTAACTTTGTTTTACTGTACTTGCCAGTGCCACAACTGACCTTTGTATACACTTAGATGACACAAGTAAGAAAAAAACTAACCATTTTTAAAACCCCTACTTTGTCAGCTTCCACCTGTATCTTCACATATAAGTTCAGTGTGTTTTTTGGGACCAAATCAGATGGGACCAAAGTTGGACATTTGGGTCTAAGTCCAAAGTTTGTAGTTTGGGGCAAACTTAATATATTTACTAGATCATCTAAAGGAAAAAACAAAGAAAAAAAAAAAAACACTGTAAATCCCACCCAGTGCTATGCAACTTTTTTTTTTCACTCGTGTCATATGTTAATGGTCTAAATGTATACAAAGAGATGCAGAAAAACAGTTTACCTGACCACAGCAATGAAAAGAAGGTATATACTTTACTTAAGTACAAAATGCATTCCAGCATAGAAGAAACAATGTTTTTATATATAGTAAACATAATATTTACATTGTTTTCAATGTTTGTATTATCATTATATTGTTGGCAGGGAGGGCCTGTAAAGAGAAAGTATAAGTACACTCTATAAGGACCACCCTCAAGTTTAGTGATGGTGGGTGAAGTTTTATTTATTTATTTATTTATTTTTTGGTACTTTATTACTTTTACTTGTATATTTACATTATTCATTTAGCAGATGCTTTTATCCAAAGCGTCTTAGAATAGAAGCAATCACAACCAACATCAATAATAATATGTAAGTGCTGTGACAGGTCTCAGTTAGTCTGATGCAGTAAAATAAAACAAGACAGATAGAATAGAAGATAGAATCGAAAGAGAATAAAGAACGCTAGTGTTAGAGGGTCAGTTTTTTAAATTAATAAAAAGTAAAATTGAAAAAAATAAAAATAAAAAAAAAATACTAGCGTTGGAGGGTCCTTTTGTAATAAATAAAAAGAAAATAAGTTAAAACAAATAAAATAGATAGTGCCAGTGTTGAAGGATCAGGTGTAGATGGAAGAAATGTGTTTTTAGCCGGTTTTTGCTCAGCTGCTCAGATTGAGTTGGACAGGTCATTCCACCCAGAGGGAACAGTTGAGGTAAATAAAAGTCATGCACTGATCATTTGCAGAATGCAAACTTCTGGGGGGCACATAATTCTGAATTTGTGAATTTAGGTAAAGGGGTGCAGAGCCAGTGGTTGTTTTTTAGGCAAACATCAATGCCTTGAATTTTATGCAAACAGCTATTGATAGCAAGTGCAAATTGATGAAAAGATGTGTGACATGCACTCTTTTCAGCTTATAGACTAATCTTGCAACCGTATTCTTGATTAGCTGCAGAGGTTTAACAGAACTGGCTTGAAGGCTTGCCAATAGAGCATTGCAATAGCCTGGGCAGAACAAGAGTTGTGCAGCATGTTCCGAAAGAAAGGGCCTGATTTTACTAATGTTGTATAAAGCAAATCTGCAGAACCAGGCAGTTCTGTGGCCTGTAAAATTCAGCTAACCATTAATCACAACTCCAAAGTTCTTGGCTGTCCTTGAAGGAGTTATGGTTGACACCCCAGGCTGGATGGTGAAATTGTGATAAAGTGAAGGGTTTGCTAAAAACCACAAGCACCTCTGTCTTGGCAAGGTTGAGCTGAAGGTGATGATCCTTCATCCAGCAAGAAATGTCTGTTAGACATTCTGAGGTGCAAGCAGACATCACTGGATCTTTAGGATGGAATGAGAGGTAGAGTTGAGTTTCATCAGCATAACAGTGACATGAAAAGCCATCTGTCTGATTGGCAGAACCTAGTGATGCCATATAAGAGAAGAGAAGTGATCCAAAAACTGAGCCCTGTGGTACCCAGAAGCTAGATTTTGTGACTTGGACACCTCACCCCTCCAAGAAACCTTGAAGGACCTATCTGAGAGGTAAGACTTGAACCATTGGAGTGCAGTTCCTGAGATGCCCTTTGTTAATAGGGTTGACAGGAGAATCCTTTGATTAACAAGGTAAATAGAAGTGGTTATTTAAAAAAAAAAATGTCTGGCAAATTTGTCTCCATTATTAATTTATTTTAATGATTTGTTAGGTTAACTGTATTGTGCCAGTTTAAGAATGATGAGTTTAAGATTAATAAATTCACAAATGATCAATACAAATGGTGCTCATTTTTTTTTCTCATTTCAGTTTTTTTATTCCAGTGATTCCCAGTGACTCCTTCATATCCTTCCAGGCCAAAACAGAGAGATATTCAACCCCAGGAAACAAACCAGTACATTTGATCAGAATTAATAATCCTACTGTATGACCCAGTGATAACACCTTATTCAGATCTCTAAAAAGCCCACTAGGACAAAACAAAAACAACCCACCAACAGAAGTGTTGTTTTTAAAATCTTTATTATGATCTACTCTTCTGCTGAGAGAATGTGATGATTGTACACAATTACAATAAGACATAAAGTTAAACTCAAACAGGGGAAACAATGAATTAACATAACAGATTAACATAACATTCATATTGAAACCAACATGAGCCTGGGGGAAAAGATGAGAGGGGGTAGGATGCAGAAAGGACAGTAAAAGTTATCCCACAGAAGTAATTCTTCTCTTTGACACTTGACACTTTTTATAAAACACGCACAACAATAAAAACAATAACAACAAAACATGCTACTTAACTCAAGTAAAAAATGAGAAAATAAAGCTGTCATGAAATAAAAGAAAATAGCAAAAATAGCCCCAAAAATAGCATAGTATAATTGCAAAAATCAATAAATTCTTAAAAAGCAAAAGTACAATAACAAATAACATTTAACCAGTGAAATTACATTTTCATTAATTCATTTAGCAGATGCTGTTATCAAAGCAAATTAACAAATAATAAAGCAAAACACAAACCTTATAAGCATTTGAAAAAAAAAAAAAACGTATTTACCAACATGATCATCAGTCATCAACAACCATACTACTATGCAATAATGATTTTAGCCATCATTACTATTAGCTAGCGCATTATGAGCTGTGAGTTGTAAATGACTCGTGTCTTCTCTTGATTAAAGGTATCGATGTCCTCAGTCTGCCCAGGGAAAATACAAAAATAGGGGGAAAAAACATAATTTTGTAATCTGCTACATATCTGCTGCATAATCTATGCAAAATCACAGTTTTGTGTAGGGTTAATTCTGTCACGTCAAGCAATATTAATTCTGGTATAATTATTCACTAACAGCCTTTGTACCAGGACTTGACATCTAAATGCAATCCTAGCCTAAAACCAAGCTTACATGGGTTCTTTGGGTAACTGAAGTACTAATTTAAGTATTGCGTAGCTAGGCAGAAAAAATAAACAAACAAACAACAAAAAAAACCATCTAAAATAGAGGCAGCTGTATCATATTTGCATCTTAATCACATTTTATATTTTACATTTGTGAGAAAAGAAAAAGTAATTACCTGCTTCCACTGATTTCTGGGATGATTCAATGTTTCTTAAAAATACAAATTAAAATATATGATTAAAAATATGATGCAATGATACTGTGCGATGAAGCTAAAAAGAAAAAGTTGATCTACAGTATGTACATAAACTAAGAACCTAATCTTACATCTAATTTGGATCTTTTGAATCACTATCAGCAGAATTATAATCACAATCAAGGTCATGATATTCAGTGCTGCCAGGACTAAAGTAATTGGAGTCCAGATGAACTGTGAATCTGAAATAGTCACATAAATATAAGAGTCCATGTGCTACAACAAAAAGTACATGAATAAACATTTAACTTACACCAAAAACATTGTGGTACTGAATGTAAGTTCAAGTACTACCTTCAATAATCAACTTGGTTCCATTTCCCAAGTGATTCTTCCCACACGTGGCAACAGCACAATAATAAATGCCAGCATCAGATGGTCTGAGTTCAGTCTGAGAGAGACTGTAGACACAGCTCTGGGTAGACGAGCCGTTCTCTGATCTCTCCATACACTGATCACTCCTGTTATCATGAGTGTAAATAATTCCTGGATGAGAATGTCCTGATGAATGTCTGAACCAGTAGACGCTGTATTCTCCTGCACAGATCTGACTGATGACTGAACACTGCAGAGTCACTGAATCTCCTGGATGAAGTCTGTCATATACAGGCTGCTGGAGAACTGTGGCACCATTGGCAGAATCTTCACCTTTGAAAGAAATTTTCCAATGTGTGACATTTTCTACTAATACAATTTAGATTTACTAATACAGGAGGGACATCTGTACAAGTTCTCACGAAACAGCTCATTTTAAACAAGTCTCACCTTTGCGTAGTAAAATCGTCGCTTCTCCAAACAGAACCGTGTACATGGAAGTCACACCACAATAGTATACTGCAAAATCATTTTCCTTCAAATTTATGATGTCAAAGCCATTGTCATATATAAAATATCCTGAGCGATGAGATGAATATGCAATAAGAAGAGGGTTTTTGCCAACAGTATGTTTATACCATGAAATAATTTGTATCATGTCAAATGAATAAGAGCAAGGTAAAATCACACTGCTTCCAAGTTCAGCAACTACCAAAGGATGCTGGCAAATGACACCCTTTCTTTGACATGTCCCATCTAAAATAAAAGTAATATGATTAGGGAATTTAATATGAAATATTAAACATAATATGAAAGTGTTCAGCATTCAAGATATTAGTCAAACTTACATGCAAACATGGAGAGAAAAAAGGTAAACAGTATTCCAAACTTCATTCTGCAGAATTCGCTGATATACACAGCTGTCTTGAGAAGATTTAGAACAATCAGGAGAGCTTACAATTATCAGTTAAAATCTCAGAGGAAATACTTACTTTACAAGAAAGAAGATTTGCTAATATAATCCTCCAAAAATAAATTAGGCTCATGAAAGTTTTAAAAAAAGTCAGTATATTCAGTTCAGATTACAGTTGGACAAAAAATATGAATATTTTAATTTCACACTTTAAAATAAACTAAAGGGCCCTGTTTGGACAGTGTCCGTTTGGTAGTACGTGTTCAGAATGGTTCCTCATTTAAACACAACTGTGTTCAGAGATCAAACCGTGATATTTCGATGCTTGACTGGTTGTTTGAGAAAAAGGGGCAGAACTAAATTTTCTGAATGACCTATTTTCGCAAGTGTGTCTTTACATACAGCAATATGGGGACACCCTTATGCTTCTTTGAAGCTAACCTGAGCCAATTTGCAGGAAGATTAATTGATCTGATGGGACTGAAACTGAACTTCTGTGTGATGCTTGTTGCAAATGCGACATTTTACTTTATTATCCAACAGCACAATGACCAAAACAATAAAAAAGACAAACAGGACTACCTTGATGCTAAAAAGGTCACATATTTTTTTTCTATTGCATATGCATGGTTTACTGTACCTGACCACAGTAGTCAGTCAGCCATACACAGAAACCGTATACACAGTACATCATGGAATATGCAGTGTGCACCATGTACTTGTTTATTAGTTCTTAACTGAAACATAGGAGGTAGTTCAGCCTTGCAGCAACCCTGAAGGAGTGTCTTTGGCACAGAAATACTCTGTCATACGTGCAACACGTTTTTTGAGACTTTGGTTATATTTAGCATGAGTATCCAAACTTTTTAGCAGTGTAAATACATCAGAATGCTAGCATTAGACATGTCCCCTTTAAATGAACAGGTCTCTTCTGTCATACCGTGTACCAGTGTCAGCTCTGAGAATGTGTCAGAGACAAGTTTTACAACCATTAAATGAATAGACAAATCAAATGAACACTCTACTCTCATTATGATGTCAATGTGATGTCTTAATGTACTGAGTGCTAAAATGCAATGTCTCACATATACATATTTACATGTACAGTTTTTTGTAACCATGCAGATCCTGATCCCAACATTAGGAAAGAGTGGAGGAACTTTATTTTTAATGAAGATCCACACCGTGTTAGTAAGAAGTTAGTCTTTTGTTTACTTCATTATACAGCAGATTTGTTTACAATTACCCATAGCACCAACGATGCAACACTTGCTCCCTTATCACAGGAAACTGAGGTTAGGTTAGTAACCAGAGTGACACAATTCAACATGGCATTTTCAAAAAGATCCATTTTGCTCACATATGAAAGAAATTTCCTCTCTGATAAATAATACAAGAATGTTAAAGGCTGGTAATTCATCTTTATGAACTGTGTATCACAAAAATAGACGGATCCTGCTAAATGTTTGCTTTCATGACTGCATGGATAAAAAATAAAGGCTCTAAATCTAATAACACCATAACCTTCTCTGTGGCTCTTTGTACCATCACAATTCTTCTTCTTCTTTTATACAAACAAGAATGAAATGGCTCACCAAAAACAAATCTACTTTTTCTTTACTACCCAAAAACAAACATTGACATTGTTTTCAATAATGTGAAGCACATACATATAAAATCTTAAATGTATTGTACGGCTTGATGACCTTTTAAGTAAAGGCCCTTCACTGAAGGGTCATAGTTAAAAAAAAAAAAAGAAAGAAAGAAAAAGATAAAGAAGAAGTAAAAGTTATGAGTTTAAAATATTTACAGTGAATAGAAATTATAAAATTATATTAAAGAAATAGTACAAATAAAAATACAACAACAGTTTTATATGGCAGGGTACAGATAGTACAGATAATACCCAGTTCAGTGGGAAGAGCAACAATATGTAAGTGTTGTGACAAGTCCAGGTTAGTCTATTTATACATACAAATATAAAAATGAATTATTATTTTAATATTTCAGAGATGATGTAACACATACACTCTTAAAAATAAAGGTGCTTCACAATGCCATAGAAGAACCTTTTTGTCTAAATGGTTCCATAAAGAACTCTTAACATCTGAAGAACCTTTCTGTTTCACAAAAGGTTCTTTGTGGTGAAGGAAGGTTCTTCAGATTATAAAAAGGTAAGAAAGAGATGGTTCTTTAAAGAACCTTTGACTGAATGGTTCTTTGCGAAACGAAAAATGATTCTTCTATGGCATCGCTGTGAAGAACCTTTTAAAGCACCTTTATTTTTAAGAGTCTAGGCTTACTATGTTCCATACAGCTTAAATGATTCATCTTCACTTTAACAAACGCTGACCAGACTCAAATGACACCTCGTTTTGCATTGCGTGAGTTAGGTGAAAAGCATAGTTACCTTTCCGTCCATTCTCAGGTTTTATCATTGTCCTCTTCCTCTGTTTATCTGTATAATCCATTGTGTCATCGCGTTCATGATAGTTCATACTGCTGTAGATTTGCATAAATATATTTAATTTGGGGTAAAGGGTTATGTTTGGCTAAACTCTGTCTGGCTAGCTCATGTTTAGGGCACAAGATTAAATATGTCCAGAAATAGCTTAAACACACTCGCTCTTTTCCAGATATGGAAAGTGATTTCATGTGCGAGCGAAATTTGAATTTACTGCGGTGTCCCGCACAAAAACAGTTTTTGAACTCCTAGCAGTTTTATGATCTCATTTATTAGCTAGAGCAGCAATTGTCGGAAATCAAACAGAAGGCATTTACTCTCATGTTTAATGTGGAGAAACAAACGACGCAACTGTTCTCCCCAAATGATGAACTTTATAGATAAAAATACATTGAACAGAAATAAAAAAAAAACAAAAAAAAACAATTAAATGGAAAAAAATAATCAGATATACCACTGAGGAGAAGCACTAAATTTCGCTGTACAGTTGCTCGATGACAAAAAAGTAGCATTCTATTCTATTCTATTCTATTCTATTCTATTCTATAATGTCAGGACTTGTAAAATTAAATCTACAACAAAAACTATGCTAACAACAAATATAATTCCTTAGCATAAGTAATTGTATCAACTATTGCTTTGTGATCGGTGAATAAACAGTTTCTTCTTGGCTGGTTTTCTGTGAAGGTCTTGTTGAGGTGGTAGGCTTTTTGGAAAAACTCAAGGCTACATAATTTAAGGCATCTGTTTCTGTCTGCAGAAGAGAAATGCAAAAAAAAAAAAACACTTAAAAGCCACACATTTTATGAATTGCCATAAATGTACTGTAGCCTACAGAAACCACACATATATTTAGTATGCACACTACCAAAATGTGTAGGAAATGGTTTAAGACAAAACTTTGAGATAACAATTTTTAATAGTTGCTAAATTGTGACATTGATCCACAATTCAAAATTTATCATCACTGTGAATTGTCAGCATTTATGTAATGTGCTATCATAAAACATCCAAAGTTTACAGGGCAAATAAAAATGTATTACCTGATTCCTTTGATTTCTGGGTTGTTCTGAAGCTTCTTTGGATAATAATAAAATATGCTTTGTTAATTACACTGATTTAATTTTACTGATTTTACTGTTGAATATTAGCTTATTTTTCAATAACCTTATGTTAATATATTTACCTTTTTTGTGATTCTTGTGAATCAGTCTCACCAGAAATATGTTTACAGTTATGGATATTATGCTGATTGTGATCAGGGTTAAAACAACTGGACTCCAAACAGTCAAAGTTGAATATTCTGAAATGGTAAAATAGATTCAGTGTACCAAGATAAACACAAATTTTAAATCAAATTGCCAACTGAAGATAGTGTGGTACTATAAGTTATACATCAATAATATATCTGTACCTTCAATAATCAACTTAGTTCCATTTCCCAAGTGTATCTTCCCACATGTGGAAACAGCACAGTAATAAATCCCAGTATCAGAGGGTCTGAGTTCAGTCTGAGGGAGACTGTAGACACAGCTCTGGGTAGACGAGCTATTCTCTGATCTCTCCATGCATTGATCACTCCTGTTATCATGGGTGTAAATTAATCCTGGATGAGAATGTCCTGATGAATGTTTAAACCAGTAGACGCTGTATTCTCCTGCACAGATTTGACTGATGACTGAACACTGCAGAGTCACTGAATCTCCTGGATGAAGTCTGTCAGATACAGGCTGCTGGAGAACTGTGGCACCACTGGCAGAATCTTCACCTTTAAAAAGAAATCCATCAATGTGTGATGTCATTTTCTACTAATGCAATGACATTTTCATGTATTAATACAGGAGGGACATCAGTAAAAATTCTCACAAAACAGCTAGTTTAAAACAAGTCTCACTTTTGTGTAGCAAAATTGTTCCTTCTCCAAACTGAATTGTGTTGATGAAGGTCACAGCACAATAGTAATTTGCAAAATCATTTTCCTTTAGGTTTGTGATGTTCAGATTAAAAGAGTCCGCTCCAACTTCGAAAAAATACCGTTCAGCCTTGTCAAAGTCATTTTCATATACAAAACCTCCTGAGCGATGAGATGAATATGCAATAAGAAGAGGTTTTTTGCCAACACTCTGTTTATACCATGAAACAGAGTGTATCATGTCAAATGAATAGGAGCAGGGTAAAATCACACTGCTTTCAAGTTCAGCAACCACCAAAGGATGCTGGCGAATGACACCCTTTATTTCACTTGTCACATCTAAAAATAAAATGCATATTATTAGGAATTGTGATGTGAAATTAAAGGTTCAATCAACAATCAAGATACTACTTACATGCAAACATGGAGAGAAAAAAGAGAAATGATACTCTGAACTTCATTCTGCAGAGCTTTTCACAATTCAGAATAATTTAATCTAAAAGACAAACATAAACAGCTGTTTTGAGAAGTTTTGGAACGATCAAAGAACTTACAATTATTTAAACTGATGAAGCTCAAAAAAATACTTACTTGAAGAAAGTTGATTTGCTAATTCACTCCTCTATAAATCAGGCTCATGGAAGTCTGTTTGGTAGTATGTGTTCAGAATGCTTCCTCTTTTATACACAACTGTGTTCAAAGATCAAAAAGTGACACTTTGATGTTTGACTGGTTGTTTTAGAGAAAGGGGCAGAACAAAGTCTGTACTGCCATGAGGCATTTTCATGATTGTGTCTTTACACACACCAGCATAGGGATGGCATTTGAACAAGGGGGAGAAAAGTTTAAGTGATCTGATGGGACTAAAACTGAACTTTTGTGTGGTGCAACATTTTACTTTATCATTTAACAGTACAATGACTGAAAACAGTAGTACATGAAGTGAAAAAAAAAAAAAAAATAATAATAATAATAATAAATAAATTAATAATAATAATAATAATAATAAATACTTTTTATATTGCATATGCATAGAAAACATACGCACAGTAAACCAGTATAAAAAATTAAATGTTTTTATATGAATATTTTGTTCCTAAATATATTTATTTTCCATAAGGAGAGAAGAAGGCAGGCTATATTATTTATAAGAACCACCCAGCTTATAATTTGTGACAGAATTCAGTAAAGTTGGAGAAGAATTCTTTCATGTACATCTTTTCTTGCACTTCCTGAAATCTCTTTTATAGCAGATGTGATCTGTTCAGGGGAATCATGTGCCTTAGTATATTCTTTTCCTTGTCATAGACTTGCAGTATAATATCAAACTTCTCATCATCTATATAGATAACAATGTAAAAATAATTTTGCTACCTACAATGCCATGCCAATTACACAGTTTGAAAATAAAAGACATCAGAGCCACTGAGGACACAGTGGATTAGTTTTGTTTTTGATGGTAATGCACTGCCAAATACACACACACAAAAAAAAAAAACAAAAAAAACGGAAAGCAGGGGCGGGGTGAGCAGTAGCTCATTATCATTTAAAGAGACATGCATCAAGATGCTTTGAACAGAGCTGTATTTGACAATGTAAAAAGATGTTGTTTTACGCAACCATCGAAGAATTTTAAATGAAGTATGTTACAGATGTTTTCTAAAGGCCCTAAAGAATCATACCACCTTGTGAAAAATGGGAATCCGATGTCCCCTTTAAATACCCAGACCCAAATAAAGAAAACAATTAAATGAATAGTTCACCAAAAATGATGTTAACTGATGGACTGGAGATGTGTAGACTACTTGTGTTGTGGATTATTGTGATGCTTTTAGCAACTGTTTGAACTTCCATTTTGACGGCACCCATGCACTGCAGAGGATCCATTATTGAGAGAGTAATGTAATTATAAAATTTCTCCAAATCTGTTCTGATGTAGAAAAAACTCATTTACATGTAGGATGGCCTGAGGGTGAGTAAATATTTAGCAAATTTTTACTTTTAGGTGAACGATTCCTTCGGAATTAGGATTTAGCCAGACAGGAAAGGCTGATTAATGTACAGATTTCCAGATTTAATTTAAGCTTTTGATTCAATTTATTTCAGATTCATTTGAATATATTTCAGTTCATGTTTAATGCCCATTTTGCTTACATATGAAAGAAACTGTCTCTCTGATAAATTAAACAAGAATGTTAAAGGCTGGTAATTCATCTTTTTGAACTGTGCATCACAAAAATAGACTTCCAGTTGAATTAACCCACACAGATCCTGCTAAATGTTTGCTTTCATGATTGCATGGATATAAAATAAAGGGCCTGTATCTAATAACACCATAACCTTCTCTGTGGCTCTTTGTACCATCACAATTCTTCTTCTTCTTCTTTTTAATATATATATATATATATATATATATTTATATATATTAATACAAACAGGAACTAAATGGCTCACCAAAAACAAACTGCTTTTTTTTTCTTTAATACTCAAACACAAACATTGACATTGTTTTCAATAATGTGAAGTACATACATATAAAATCTCAAATATATTGTACGGCTTGATGACCTTTTAAGTAAATGCCCTTCACTGAAGGGTCATAGAAAAAAAAAAAAAAGAAGTAGAAGGTATCAGTTAAAAATATTCACAGTGAATAGAAATTATAAAATTATATTTAAAAAAATCAACAGTACAAATAAAAATACAACATCAGTTTTATATGACAGGGTACAGTACAGATAATACAGATAATACCCAGTTCAATAGAGAAAAAGAAATAAAACAGCAACAATTTCGTAGCATTAGTAATTATCTTAACTAGGGCTTTGATCTGATCTGTGAATAGACAGTTCCTTCTTGGCTGGTTTTCCCTGAAGATCGTTTTGAGGTGGCAGGCCTTTTGGAAAAATTCAGGGCAATATAATTTAAGGCATCTGTTTCCACAGTCTGCATACAAAGAATACAAACATTTAATTGTTAAGTACTGTTCCCTTGAGCGCTATATATGCAGATATTTTTTTCATTAAAAGCAACATGCACTTTTGAGTAAAGATCTACCACTTTAAACCATATTTATCACACACCACCATTCAAAAGTTTGGGGTCAGTAAAAGATTTTAGAAATTCTTCTTTTTTTTCAGCAAGGACACATTAAATGATCAAAAGGACAGTGCAGAATTTTACATTGTAACAACAACAACAAAATCGATTTCAAATAAATGCCGTACTTTTGAACTTGAACAAACCTTGGTGAAAGAGACTTCTTTCAAAAATATTAAAATTCTTACTGAAATCAAACTTTTGAATTGTAATGTATTAAAGAATAGGTTGTTTGATTGATTTTAAGAAAGTGTGGGAAATAGGTTTCTGAAAACATTTTATGAAAACAACATCTGAATTTCTTTAAATTCTCTAACAGGGCAAATAAAAATGGATTACCTGATTGCTTTGATTTCTGGGTTGTTTTGAAGATTCTTTGCCTAATAAAAAAAAATAATAAAATATATTAATTATACTGATCTGAATTTCAAAAATAGTAATTTAGTGTTGAATATTGATAATTTTGCCATAAGCTTATTTTAATATATTTACCTTTTTTGTAATTCTTGCAAATCAGTATCACCAGAAATACGTTTACAATAATGGATATTATGGTGAATGTGAGCAGGGTTAAAAACACTGGATTCCAAGCTGAATAATCTGAAATCGTTATATGGATTTATGAGCTAACGTACTGACAAAAATACAGATAAAGAAATAAAGAATAAAGAAATAATGAATAATTTTGCAGACTGAAGATAACTGTATGTTGTGGATAAATATATATATATATATATATATATAAACATTTAACTTGTTACGACCAAAGGCACTGCAATAGTAAAAATAAATAGTAATAACTTAAATATTACCTTCAATAATTAACTTGGTTCCATTTCCCAAGTGTATCTTCCCACATGTGGCAACAGCACAGTAATAAATCCCAGTATCAGATGGTCTGAGTTCAGTCTGAGAGAGACTGTAGACACAGCTCTGGGTAGACGAGCCGTTCTCTGATCTCTCCATACACTGATCACTCCTGTTATCATGGGTGTAAATGATTCCTGGATGAGAATATCCCGATGAATGTCTGAACCAGTAGACGCTGTATTGTCCAACACAGATCTGACTGATGACTGAACACTGCAGAGTCACTGAATCTCCTGGGTGAAGTCTGTCATATACAGGCTGCTGGAGAACTGTAGTCCTTCTTATGCTGTCACTTTCTGAAAGAAATATAACATTCTGTAAGTGTATTAAAACAACACACACATGTTCAGTCAGATTGTGGGTGAAGTGCAGAAAATAAACTGTCAAAAAAAATAAATTGTCAATAACTCACCTTTATGTAGAAGAATCGTCCCTTCTCCAAATTTAATAAAGTTCATGAAACTCACGACACAATAGTAGGTTGCAAAGTCATATTCTTCCAAGTGCATGATGGTCAAATTAAAAGAGCCAGTTCCAGTTCTGATTAAGAATCTATTTTTCTTGTTAAACTCATTTTGATACATAACACTTCTAGAGCCATGTTCTGAATATGCTATGAGAAGTGGTTTCTTGCCAACAGAATGTTTAAACCATGAAACAGTATTTATAAAGTCATCTGAGTGAGAGCAGGGTATAATCACACTGCTTCCCAGTTCAGCAACTAGCAAAGGCTGTTGGTGAATAAAGTCCTTATTGTCACATGTTCCATCTAAAAACAAAAAAGCAACATGGTAACAAACAGAAATGTGAAACAAAATGCTCAATTAAAATACAATTTAAAACATACTTGCAATTGTGAGGAGGAAAATGGTAGACAAAACTCTGAACTTCATTCTCTGTACTTAATCTAAAAGAGAAATAAACACACATGTATAGCGAAGTCTGCAACATGAAAATGTGTTTAAATTTGCAAAATGAACTACTTTTAAACAACTAACATTTGAAACATTTTGATCAAACATCCAAATCTAAGTACTTTACATAAATAAGCCCAATAACCTACTTTTCTTAATAGCAGAAAACAGTACAGTAAGAATTGTAAATAAATTAATCAATTAATTAATTGATAAAAATAAAAATAATTTGGTAATTTGGTAGTAATCGTAATTTGGTAATGTTCTTGAAAGTTTTAAAGACATTACTTACAATCTTAGGAGAAAGTTATTAACTTGATATTACAGTCCTTTAATAATGATTGAGGCTCACAGAAGTAAAATAGATCCAGTATATTCAGATCAGATTACTATTATACAATACAATTTTACAAATTCCCATGAAATAAAGAGCCCTAGTTATGTGAATGAAAGTGTCAATTTGTTAGTAGCCTATGTCTTATTTTAGGCTGCTTCCTCTTTTATACACAGCGGTGGTCAAAGATCAAACACTGACATGGTGAAGTTTGACTGGTTGTTTTTAAAAAAGGGGCAGAGCAAAATTTCCTTTACAGATATGGATATTCACTAGCAAAGCTGGTTACCACAAACAATCTATTATTATCAATTAAAAAATGATGTCCTTTACACTATACTCTGAAGCTTATAAATATTAAATAAAAGTGAATGTCTAATAAATATCAAAATTTTTTAAAGTGTTTTAATCTAAAATATAAGTTTAACCCTTGTGCAACGTTTTGGACATTTTTGTTATTTTCAGTGTTTTTCAGTGTATGTACAAATCTACCCTATAATGATAAAAATCCATGCAGTCGTTTTTAATTAATCTTTGAAAATAATGTCCCCTTTGTCAAATCGAGCCATTCTCAGATGCCTGTTGGTGTGGCGTCACACCTACAGAGGCTGCTCCCACAATAGTTACATAATAGCTCATTTTGACAAGGTAAAAAGGGTGTTGTTTTACACAACCATTGAGAATTTTTAACCAAAGTATATTATAGACTTTTCATTAAGACCCTAAAGAATCATATCAATTTGTGAAAAATGGGCATCCGATGACCCCTTTAAGGACAAAAGTGTCCCCATTGAAACCCATTAAAACTCCAATTTTTAATTGCAGTGCCATATAACTGTAAAATAATGCAACTTTTGTTAACAGGCTTTCATTCTGTTGGCAAGGCTTTACATTTTTTTTTTTTTTTTTTAAATATTTTTACCAGATGGTGCCATTTTTTTCAGGTTTGGCATATAAAGAAAATACTCACTTTATTCCTGTTTTCTGCTTCTGCATATTAGAGAGCCAACTGGTTAAATAGTGCAGCTATAATTGTGTGGGTGTGTTGGTATGGATGTCAGAGTGTGGTTTGTATATGTGTCATAAAACAAAAATTGTGTTTGTGTGTGTGTGTTCTTGTAATATTTGAGAGAGAAAAAATACTGCAAATCACAAATCCAACCACTGTGTGCACCAGTGTAGTTTTGCTGGCACCTAATGAGGAAAATCTGGTACTGCACCCCAAACAAAATCTTACTAAAAGCTAATTTCTGAAATATCAACCTCAAATTTGGAACACAACTTGTTTAGATTTATGCAAGTTTAGAGTTCAGCATGTTTCATAAAATATATATTTTATATAAAATATTGTTCATAAAGCATTTTGATAAACTTTTTGTTTGGTTTCACTTTTTAAACTTTTTTCTGTACAAAACAGCTTGTTTTGCTGCTTGATATTGCAAATTGGTGTGACTTACCATGTTATTTTAATGTATTATCTTATTGTTATTCTTCTCGTTATTTCCCTATAGCGGATAATGAACCAGAAGTCTCACCCATATGCCTACATCCATTGAAGAAAAAGGTAAATTGCTTTATGGCAGCAACTAATGCAAGGGTACAGTGATCCACTGTACTTACAGCAGTGATATATTTATGATATATTTACAATGAACTCTACTGACTTAACTGTAGGGAGCTCTAAAGTTGCAAAAATACATAAAACTACACACAGTTGCTTTAATTAATTAATATGTTTAAATTAACTTTGTTTTATTGTACTTTCCACTGCCACAACTGACCTTTACTTAGATGACTCAACTTTACTCGTGTCATATGTTGATGGTTTAAATGTATACAAGGGGACGCACAAAAACAGTCAGTTTACCTGACCACAGCAATGAAAAGAAGGTACACTGTAAAAAACAATTTGTTGATTAAACTTAAAATAATTTGTTACCATGCTGCCTTAAAATTTTAAGTTCAAGCAACTTAAAAATGTTAAGTTGTACTAAGTGACAACTTAGATATTTGAGTTCATTCATCTTAAAATGTTAAGGCAACTGGGTAACAAGCCCAGCTTTTAAGTTTAACAAACCAACTTGATTGTTCAGTCAACTCAAATATCTAAGTCTTCACTTAGTACAACTTAACATTTCAAGTTGACTAAACTTATTTGAGTTGACTGAACTTAAAATTTTAAATCTGCAGGGTAACAAATTATTTTAAGTTGACTCAACAAATAGTTTTTTTTTTTGTTGTTGTTTTTTTTTTACAGTGTATATACTTTACTTAAGTACAAAATGCATTCCAGCATAGAAGAAACAATGTTTTCATATATAGTAAATATAATATTTACATTGTTCTCAATATTTGTATTATCATTATATTGTTGGCAGGTAGGGCCTGTAAAAAGAAAGAACAAAGAAAACTAAAGTACACTCTATAAGGACCACCCTCAGGTCCAGTAATGGTGGGTGAAGGTTTCCTGATTTATTGATTTATTTATTTATTTTGGTACTTCTGTAAGATCACTTACAAATTTACATTTACTTGTACATTTACATTTTTTCATTTAGCAGATGCTTTATCTAAAGCATCTTACAAATGAGGCCAATAGAAGCAATCAAAACCAACAGCAATAATAATAATATGTATATATAATAATAATAATAAATAATAATAAAAATAATAATATAATAAAGTGCTGTGACAGGTCTCGGTTAGTCTAATGCAGTAAAATAAAAAAGACAGATAGAATAGAAGATAGAATAGAAAGAGAATAAAGGGGGACACATAAGTCTGAATTTGTGAATTTAGGTAAAGGGGTGCAGAGCCAGTTTTTTAGGCAAACATCAACAAGGAATGAACAAGGAATTGTGCAGAATATTCCAAAAGAAAGGGCCTGATTTTACTAATGTTGTATAAAGCAATTCTGCAGAACTGGGCAGTTCTGTTGCCTGTAAATTTCAGCTAATCATCAATCACAACTCCAAGGTTCTTGGCTGTCCTTGAAGGAGTTATGGTTGACACCCCAGGCTGGATGGTGAAATTGTGATAAAGTGAAGAGTTTGCTAAAAACCACAAACAGCTCTGTCTTGGCAAGGCTGAGCTGAAGGTGTTGATCCTTCATCCAGCAAGAAATGTCTGTTAGACATGCTGAGGGGCAAGGAGATATCGCCGGATCTCTAGGATGGAATAAGAGGTAGAGTTGAATGTCATCAGCATAACAGGGATATGAAAAGCCATCTGTCTGATTGACAGAACCTAGTGATGCCATATAAGAGAAGAGAAGTGATCCAAGAACTGAGCCCTGTGGTACCCCAGTAGCTAGATTTTTTGACTTGGACACATCACCGCTCCAAGAAACCTTGAAGGAGAGGTAAGACTTGAACCACTGGATTGCAGTTCCTGAGATGCCATTTGTTAATAGGGTTGACAGAAAGATCCTATGATTAACCATGTCAATAGAAATGGTTATTAAAAAAAAAAAAAAGCTGAAATTTGTCTCCATTATTAATTTATTTGAATGATTTATCATGTTAACTGTTATGTGCCAGTTTAAGAATGATGTGTTTAACAAAAAATAAATTCACAAATGATCAATACAAACGGTGTCAAGTACTCAAAAAAATCTAAATGTTTAAAGGTGTCATCGGATGCCCATTTTCCACAAGTTGATATGATTCGTTAGGGTCTTAATGAAAAGTCTCTAATATACTTTGGTTAAAAATTCTCAATGGTTGTGTAAAACAACACCCTTTTTACCTTGTCAAAATCAGCTCTGCAAAAATCATCCTATTCTAAGGGATTGTT
This sequence comes from Labeo catla, assembly GCA_012976165.1. NCBI lineage: Eukaryota > Metazoa > Chordata > Actinopteri > Cypriniformes > Cyprinidae > Labeo > Labeo catla. The sequence goes on along the minus strand of VONZ01001470.1, from coordinate 21,262 downwards.
CCTTTAAATGCAAATGAGCACTGCTCGCCGCCCCTCTCCTCTCTCTGCTGCTCTGAGATATTGTTTACTTTAGCCGCATTTAGCCATGAAACTTGCTAACTAGCACATTATAGGAAAGGTGATTGCAGAGATTCATAAAAACAAACCCTTATCTTTGTTAAAATCTTTATTATGATCTACTCTTCTGCTGAGAGAATGTGATGTTTGTACACAATCACAATAAGACATAAAGTTAAACACAAACAGGGGAACAATGAATTAACATAACAGACAATTTATATGAAACTAGCATGAGCCTGGGGGGAAAGATGAGAGGGGGTAGGATGCAGAAAGGACAGTAGAAGTTATCCCACAGAAGTAATTCTTCTCTTTGACACTTGACACTTTTTATAAAATATGCAAACACAAACACATAAAAACAATAAAAACAATAACAACAAAACATGCTACTTAACTCAAGTAAAAAATAAGAAAATAAAGCTGTCATGAAATAAAAGAAAACAGCATAAATAGCCCCCAAAATAGCAAAGTATAATAGCAAAAAAAAAAAAAAATTCTTATAAAGCAAAAGTACAATAACAGATAACATTTAACCAGTGAAATTACATTTTCATTAATTCATTTAACAGATGCTGTTATCAAAGCAAATTAACAAATGTGAATTTGTAAAGCAAAACAAAAACCTTATAAGCATTTGAACAACAACAAAAAAAAATTACCAACATGATCAGTCATCAACAACCATACTACTATGCAATTGTATAACAATGATTTCAATTACTGTTAGCTAGCGCATTATGAGCTGTGAGTTGTAAATGACTCGCGTCTTCTCTTGATTAAAGGTATCAATGTCCTCAGTCTGCCCAGGGAAAATACCAAAATTGGGAAAAAAACATTATTTTGTATTCTGCTACATATCTGCTGCATAATCTATGCAAAGTCACAGTCAAGCAACACAGTTTTGTCTAGAGTTAATTCTGTCACGTCAAGCAATATTAATTCTGGTATAATTATTCACTAACAGTCTTCATACCAGAACTTGACATCTAAATGCAATCCTAGCCTAAAACCAAGCCTACATGGGTTAGCTGAAGTACTAGAGTCATTTAAGTACTGCATAGCTAATCAGAAAAAAAAAAAAAAAAAAAAAAAAAATCTAAAATAGAGCATATTTGCTTTTTAATCACATTTGATCTTTTACATTTGTAAGAAAAGAAAAAGTAATTACCTGCTTCCACTGATTTCTGGGATGATTCAAGGTTTCTTAAAAAATACAAATCAAAATATATGTTTAAAAATATGATGATGAACTTTGTGATAAAGCTAAAAAGAAAAAGTTGATATACAGTATATGTATGTAGACAATCATACCTCTAATTTGGATATTTTTAATCACTTTTAGCAGAATTATAATCACAATCATGGTCATGATGTTCAGTGTTGCCAGGACTAAAGTAACTGGATTCCAGGCGAACTGTGAATCTGAAAAAGTCACATAAATGTGAGATTCCATGTGCTAAAAATGTATAAATAAACATTTAACTTGTTACGACCAAAGGCACTGCAATACTAAAAATAAATAGTAATAAATTAAATATTACCTTCAATAATTAACTTAGTTCCATTTCCCAAGTGTATCTTCCCACATGTGGCAACAGCACAGTAATAAATCCCAGTATCAGATGGTCTGAGTTCAGTCTGAGAGAGACTGTAGACACAGCTCTGGGTAGACGAGCCGTTCTCTGATCTCTCCATACACTGATCACTCCTGTTATCATGAGTGTAAATGATTCCTGGATGAGAATGCCTTGATGAATGTCTGAACCAGTAGACGCTGTATTGTCCAACACAGATCTGACTGATGACTGAACACTGCAGAGTAACTGAATCTCCTGGATGAAGTTTGTAATGTACAGGCTGCTGGAGAACTGTAGTCCCTCTTATGCCGTCACTTTCTGAAAGAAATATAACATTCTGTAAATACATTAAAACAACACACACATGTTCAGTCAGATTGTGGGTGAAGTTCAGAAAGTAAACATTGTCAATAACTCACCTTTATGTAGAAGAATCGTCCCTTCTCCAAATTTAATAAAGTTCATGAAACTCACAACACAATAGTAGGTTGCAAAGTCATTTTCTTCCAAGTGCATGATGGTCAAATTAAAAGAGCCAGTTCCAGTTCTGATTAAGAATCTATTTTTCTTGTTAAACTCATTTTGATACATAACACTTCCAGAGCCATGTTCTGAATATGCTATGAGAAGTGGTTTCTTGCCAACAGAATGTTTAAACCATGAAACAGTATTAATAAAGTCGTCTGAGTGAGAGCAGGGTATAATCACACTGCTTCCCAGTTCAGCAACTAGCAAAGGCTGTTGGTGAATAAAGTCCTTAATGTCACATGTTCCATCTAAAAACAAAAAAGCAACATGGTAACAAACAGAAATGTGAAACAAAAGCTCAATTAAAATACAATTTAAAACATACTTGCAATTGTGAGGAGGAAAATGGTAGACAAAACTCTGAACTTCATTCTCTGTACTTAATCTAAAAGAGAAACAAACACACATATAGCGAAGTCTGGAACATGAAAATGTGTTTAAATGTACAAAATGAACTACTTTTAAACCACTAACATTTGAAACATTTTGATCGAACATCTGAATGTAAGTACTTTACATAAATAAGCCCATTAGCCTAATTTTCTTAATAGCAGAAAACAATACAGTAAAGATTTATAAATAAATTAATCAATTAATTAATTAATTAAATAATTAAAATAAAAAATAATTTGGTAATTTGGTAGTAATCGTAATTTGGTAATGTTCTTGAAAGTTTTAAAGACATTACTTACAATCTTAGGAGAAAGTTATTAACTTGATATTACAGTCCTTTAATAATGATTGAGGCTCACAGAAGTAAAATAGATCCAGTATATTCAGTTCAGATTACTATTATACAATACAATTTCACATGAAATAAAGAGCCCTAGTTATGTGAATGAAAGTGTCAATTTGTTAGTAGCCTATGTCTTATTTTAGGCTGCTTCCTCTTTTATACACAGCGGTGGTCAAAGATCAAACACTGACATGGTGAAGTTTCACTGGTTGTTTAAAAAAAAGGGGCAGAGCAAAATTTCCTTTACAGATATGGATATTCACTAGCAAAGCTGGTTACCACAAACAATCTATTATTAACAATAAAAAAATTATGTCCTTTACACTATAATGCTTCTGAAGCTTAAACACTGAATAAAAGTGAATATCTAATAAATATCAGAATTTTTTAAAGTGTTTTAATATGAAATATAAGTTTAACCCTTGTGCAACATTTAGGATATTTTTGTCCTTTTCAGTGTTTTTTTTTTTTTTTAAACTTTGCTGTGTTATTGCCAGCTGCATACATTTTGGCACAGGTGTGTATTTTTATTGGAATTATACTATTTCAACCCATTTCCTTTAATAAATCTATTTTATTAAAGGCACTATTCCTAGTGCAAGGTACACAAAATTGTTCCTCTCAGGACTTTAAAGGGGTCGTTGGATGCAAAGTTCACTTTTACATGTTGTTTGAACATTAATGTGTGTGGCAGTGTATGTACAAATCTACCCTATAATGATAAAAATCCATGTAGTGGTTAATTAATCTGTAAAAATAATATCCCCTTTTTCAAATTGAGATCGAGATTCTCAGATGCCTGTTAGTGTGGCATCACACCTACAGGGGCCGCTCCCACTATAGTTGATTGACATGAGCATCTTACCTCAGATCAGCTGTAACAGTCCGACCTCCATTGTTTCGATGCCGGAGCAGGGATGTAAATTAGACAAGAAAATCTCAGATTGAGCGATTGAGGTGTTGTGTTGGTGGATGTAATAATGTACATAGCGGTTGTCATTTACTCCCGACATCTGAGCCGCTGAAGATGCAGTGGATTACATTTGTTTGTGAAGGGAATGCACCCCCCGATCTACATAAATGGGTCTATTTTTGCACAAATCAGTCGTGATCCAGCTTCACCTACAGCAGAAGCGAGTATAAGGTTTATTTTTAATTTTTTTTTCTGAATCTCTGCGATCACCTTTCCTATAACGTGCTAGTTAGCAAGTTTCGCGGCTAAATGCGCTAAATGCGGCTAAAGTAAACAATCTCTCAGAGCAGCAGAGAAAAGAGAGGGGCGGGGCGAGCAGAGCTCATTTGCATTTAAAGGAACAATCCGTCAGAATGGGATTATTTTTGCAGAGCTCATTTTGACAAGGTAAAAAGGGTGTTGTTTTTACACAACCATTGAGAATTTTTAACCAAAGTATATTATAGACTTTTCATTAAGACCCTAAAGAATCATATCAACCTTAGGAAAATGGGCATCCGATGACCCCTTTAAAGACAAAAATGTCCCCATTGAAACCCATTAAAACTGCAATTTTTAATCGCATTGCCATATAACTGTAAAATAATGCAATTTTTGTTAACAGGCTTTCATTCTGTTGTCAAGGCTTTACAATTATTATTTTTTTACTATTTTTACCAGATGGTGCCATTTTTTTCAGATTTGGCATATAAAGAAAATACTCACTTTATTCCTGTTTTCTGCTTCTGCATATTGTAGAACCAATTGGTTAAAGTGCAGCTATAATTGTGTGGGTGTGTTGGTATGGATGTCAGAGTGTGGTTTGTATGTGTGTCATAAAACAAAAATTGTGTTTGTGTGCGTGTGTGTTCTTGTAATATTTGAGAGAGAAAAGATACTGCAAATCACAAATCCAACCACTGTGCGCACCAGTGCAGTTTTGCTGGCACCTAATGAGGAAAATCTGGTACTGCGCCCAAACAAAATCTTACTGAAAGCTAATTTTTTGAGATATCAACCTCAAATTTGGAACACAACTTGTTTAGATTCATGCAAGTTTAGAGTTCAACATGTTTCATAAAATATATTTTATATAAAATATTGTTCACAAAGCATTTTGATAAACTTAGACCTTTATAACTTTTTTTGGTTTCACTTTTTAGACTTTTTCTACTTCAACAAAAATATGCCAAACTTAAGTCTGTGCTCCCTAGCTTCAAATTTTTATGACAGTTTTTTGACATGGACATTTTTATCCACTAAGGACTATGTGTAACTTTTTTTATTGATGCACAAGGGTTAAAAATCATTCTGATGGTATACTGAACTCTAACATGGCGAATGGCTTCTATTTCTTTTCCATGTTCCTGCATAAGTCTGTTCTACTTTGACAGGCAAGTACAAAATCCTGTGAGAAAAGGACTTATCCACCATTTTCTTCCTGTAAGAGTGGGCGCTGCCATTCGTAAATTTTATGGGTGTGGCTTCCGGTCTCATCTGCGTCCAGCTATTTTCAGCTGTACAAAACAGCTTGTTTTGCTGCTTGATACTGCAAATTTGTGTGACTTACCATGGTATTTTAATGTATTATCTTAATTATGAACACACTGGTTTGTAGTGCAAACACTTACTGTTTACTGAACCAGAAGTCTCACCCATAGGCCTACATCCATTGAAGAAAAAGGTGAATTGCTTTATGGCAGCAACTAATGCAAGTGTACAGTGATCGACTGTACTTACAGCAGTGATATATTTATGACAATGAACTCTACGCGCTTAACTGTTGGGGGCTCAGAATTTGCAAAAATACATAAAACTACACACAGTTGCTTTAATTAATTAATATGTTTAAGTTAACTTTGTTTTACTGTACTTGCCACTGCCACAACTGATCTTTACTTAGATTACACAAGTAAGGAAAAAACCTAATCAATTTTTAAAAATCTCACTCTGTCAGCTTCCACCTACTGTCACACCCCTGTGGACTGTTTATGTTGGTTTCTCACTTCTGTGCACATATATGGTTTTTCCTGTTCCTGTCCTTGTTAAGTCATTATTAGTTAATCACCTACACCTGTCCTTGTATCATTAGCACCCCTTTATAAGTTTCTTTCAGTTCAGTGATTGTCATCTGGTCTCGTCAATGTGTACATGAATGTTTCTACCATCCTGTTATGGATTTACCTGTTTTTGGAGATACCTGTGGATTATAATAAAGACTTTATCTTCTATCTTCTACCTTCGTCTTCATTTGCCAACAAACGAATCAACAAACAATTTGTTGATTCAACTTAAAATAATTTGTTACCCTGCTATCTTAAAATTTTAAGTTCAATCAACTTAAAAATAGTTATAGTCAGCTTGAAATGTTAAGTTGTACTAAGTGACAACTTAGATATTTTAGTTAATTCATCTTAAAATGTTAAGGCAGCTGGGTAACAAGCCCAACTTTTAAGTTTAACAAACCAACTTGATTGTTCAGTCAACTCAAATATCAAAGTCTTCACTTAGTACAACTTAACATTTCAAGTTGACTAAACTTATTTGAGTTGACTGAACTTAAAATTTTAAATCTGTAGAGTAACAAATTATTTTAAGTTGACTCAACAAATTGTTTTGACAGTGTATATACTTTACAAATGCATTCCAGCATAGAAGAAACAATGTTTTCATATATAGTAAATATAATATTTACATTGTTCTCAATATTTATATTATCATTATATTGTTGGCAGGGAGGGCCTGTAAAAAGAAAATATAAAGAAAATTAAAGTACACTCTATACGGACCACCATATTAGGATGGAATGAAAGGTATAGTTGAATATCATCAGCATAACAGTGATATGAAAAGTCATCTGTCTGATTGAAAGAAACCTAGTATTGCCATGTAGACAGAGAAGAGAAGTGGTCCAAGAACTGAGCCCTGTGGTACCCCAGTAGCTAGATTTCGTGACTTGGACACCTCACCCCTCCAAAATACCTTGAAGGACCTATCTGAGAGGTAAGACTTGAACAACTGGAGTGCAGTTCCTGAGATGCCCTTTGTTAATAAGGTTGACAGAAAGATCCTGTGATTAACCATGTCAATAGAAACGGTTATTTAAAAAAAAATTGAAATTTGTCTCCATTATTCATTTATTTTAATGATTTGTCAAGTTTACTGTAATGTGCCAGTTTAAGAACGATGAGTTTAAGATTAATAAATTCACAAATGATCAATACAAATGGTATCAAGTACTCAAAAAAATCTGAATGTTTAAAGGGGTCATTGGATGCCCATTTTCCACAAGTTGATATGATTCTTTAGGGTCTTAATGAAAAGTCTCTAATATACTTTGGTTAAAAATTCTCAGTGGTTGTGTAAAACAACACCCTTTTTACCTTGTCAAAATGAGCTCTGCAAAAATCATCCCATTCTGACGGATTGTTCCTTTAAATGCAAATGAGCTCTGCTCACCCCGCCCCTCTCTTCTCTCTGCTGCTCTGAGAGATTGTTTACTTTAGCCGCATTTGCACAAAACTTGCTAACTACCACGTTATAGGAAAGGTGATTGGCGCATTCCCTTTACAAATAAACATAATCTACTGCATCTTCAGCGGCTCAGATGTCGGGAGTAAATGACGACCACTATGTTCATTATTACATCCAGCCACACAACATCTCAATCGCTCAATCAGAGATATTCTTGTCTAACTTACATCCCTGCTCCGGCATCGAAACAATGGAGGTCGGACTGTTACAGCTGATCTGAGGAAAGACGCTCATGTCAATCAATTATTGTGGGAGCGGCCTCTGTAGGTGTGATGCCACAGTAACAGGCATCTGAGAATCTCGATCTCGATTTGAAAAAAGGGATATTATTTTTACAGATTAATTAAAAACCACTGCATGGATTTTTATCATTATAAGGTACATTTGTACATACACTGCCACACACATTAATGTTCAAACAACATGTAAAAGTGAACTTTGCATCCAATGACCCCTTTAAGATACATACAGTACCTGACCACAGAGAGTGTTTTTTCAGTTGTTTTTTCAGTTTTTTCATTTCAGTGATTCCCAGTGACTCTTTCATATCCTTCCAGACCAAAACAGAGAGATATTCAACCCCAGGAAATAAACCAGTACATTTGATCAGAATTAAGAATCGTACTGTATGACCCAAGGATCACACCTTATTCAGATCTCTAAAAAGCCCCAAAAAAAAAAACAAACAAACAAACAAAAAAAATGTGGATTTTAAAATCTTTATTATGATCTACTCTTCTGCTGAGAGAATGTGATGATTGTACACAATCACAATAAGACATAAAGCTAAACTCAAACAGGGGAACAATGAATTAACATCACAGACCATTTATATGGAACTAACATGAGCCTGGGGGAAAAGATGAGAGGGGGTAGGATGCAGAAAGGACAGTAAAAGTTATCCTACTAAAAGATAACATTTAACCAATGAAATTACATTTTCATTAATTAATTTAACCGATGCTGTTATCAAAGCAAATTAACAAATGTGAATTTGTAAAGGAAAACAAAAACCTTATAAGCATTTGAAAAAAAAAAAAAAAATTACCAACATGATCAGTCATCAACAACCATACTACTATGCAATTGTATAATAATGATTTTAATTACTATTAGCTAGCGCATTATGAGCTGTGAGTTGTAAATGGCTCAATGTCTTCTCTTGATTAAAGGTATCAATGTCCCTCCAGTCTGCCCAGGAAAATACAAAATGGGGAAAAAATATAATTTTGTATTCTGCTAGATATCTGCTATAATCTATGCAAAGTCACAGTTTTGTGTAAGAGTTAATTCTGTCCGTCCAAGCAATGGCTAATTCTAGTATAATTATTCACTAAAAGAGTCTTTGTACCAGGGTGACATTTAAAATGCAATCCCAGCCTAAAACCAAGCCTAAGTCATTTAAGTATTACATAACTAATCAGAAAAAACTAAAATAGAGCATATTTGCTTTTTAATCACATTTTATCTTTTACATTTGTAAGAAAAGAAAAAGTAATTACCTGCTTCCACTGATTTCTGGGATGATTCAAGGTTTCTTAAAGAATACAAATCAAAATATATGGTAAAGAATATGATGATGAACTTTGTGATAAAGCTAAAAAGAAAAAGTTGATATACAGTATATGTATGTAGACAATCATACCTCTAATTTGGATATTTTTAATCACTTTCAGCAGAATTATAATCACAATCATGGTCATGATGTTCAGTGTTGCCAGGACTAAAGTAATTGGATTCCAGGCGAACTGTGAATCTGAAAAAGTCACATAAATGTGAGATACCATGTGCTAAAAATGTATAAATAAACATTTACGGCCAAAGGCACTGCAATACTAAAAATAAATAGTAATAAATTAAATATTACCTTCAATAATTAACTTGGTTCCATTTCCCAAGTGTATCTTCCCACATGTGGCAACAGCACAGTAATAAATCCCAGTATCAGATGGTCTGAGTTCACTCTGAGAGAGACTGTAGACACAGCTCTGGGTAGACGAGCCATTCTCTGATCTCTCCATACACTGATCACTCCTGTTATCATGGGTGTAAATGATTCCAGAACGAGAATGTCCTGATGAATGTCTGAACCAGTAGACGCTGTATTGTCCAACACAGATCTGACTGATGACTGAACACTGCAGAGACACTGAATCTCCTGGATGAAGTTTGTAATGTACAGGCTGCTGGAGAACTGTAGTCCTTCTTATGTCGTCACTTTCTGAAAGAAATGTAACATTCTGTAAGTGTATTAAAACAACACACACATGTGCAGTCAGATTGTGGGTGAAGCTTAGATTTTAAAAATATTGTCAATAACTCACCTTTATGTAGAAGAATCGTCCCTTCTCCAAATTTAATAATGTTCAGAAAACTCACGACACAATAGTAGGTTGCAAAGTCATATTCTTCCAAGTGCATGATGGTCAAATTAAAAGAGCCAGTTCCAGTTCTGATTAAGAATCGATTTTTATTGTTAAAGTCATTTTGATATGTAACACTTCCAGAGCGATATTCTGCATATGCTATGAGAAGTGGTTTCTTGCCAACAGAATGTTTAAACCATGAAACAGTATTAATAAAGTCGTCTGAGTGAGAGCAGGGTATAATCACACTGCTTCCCAGTTCAGCAACTAGCAAAGGCTGTTGGTGAATAAAGTCCTTATTGTCACATGTTCCATCTAAAAACAAAAAAGCAACATGGTAACAAACAGAAATGTGAAACAAAATGCTCAATTAAAATACAATTTAAAACATACTTGCAATTGTGAGGAGGAAAATGGTAGACAAAACTCTGAACTTCATTCTCTGTACTTAATCTAAAAGAAAAACAAACACACATATAGCGAAGTCTGGAACATGAAAATGTGTTTAAATGTACAAAATGAACTACTTTTAAACCACTAACATTTGAAACATTTTGATCGAACATCTGAATGTAAGTACTTTACATAAATAAGCCCATTAGCCTAATTTTCTTAACAGAAGAAAACAATACAGTAAGAATTATAAATAAATTAATCAATCAATTAATTAATTAAAAAATAATTTCGTAATTTGGTAGTAATCGTAATTTGGTAATGTTCTTGAAAGTTTTAAAGACATTACTTACAATCCTAGGAGAAAGTTATTAACTTGATATTACAGTCCTTTAATAATGATTGAGGCTCACGGAAGTAAAATAGATCCAGTATATTCGGTTCAGATTAATATTATACAATACAATTTCACATGAAATAAAGAGCCCTAGTTATGTGAATGAAAGTGTCAATTTGTTAGTAGCCTATGTCTTATTTTAGGTTGCTTCCTCTTTTATACACAGCGGTGGTCAAAGATCAAACACTGACATGGTGAAGTTTGACTGGTTGTTTAGAAAAAAGGGGCAGAGCAAAATTTCCTTTACAGATATGGATATTCACTAGCAAAGCTGGTTACCACAAACAATCTATTATTAACAATAAAGAAATTATGTCCTTTACACTATAATGCTTCTGAAGCTTAAACACTGAATAAAAGTGAATATCTAACAAATATCAGATTTTTTTTATAGTGTTTTAATCTAAAATATAAGTTTAATCCTTGTGCAACCTTTTGGACATTTTTGTCCTTTTCATTTTGTTTTTTTTTTTATAATTTTGCCTGTGTTATTGCCAGCTGCATAAATTTTGGCACAGGTGTGTATTTTTATTGGAATTTTACTATTTCACCCCCATTTCCTTTAATGAATCTATTTTGCACTAGGTACACAAAATTGTTCCTCTCAGGACCTTAAAGGGGTCATCGGATGCAAAGTTCACTTTTACATGTTGTTTGAACATTAATGTGTGTTGGTGTATGTACAAATCTACGATATAATGATAAAAATCCATGCAGTGGTTTTTTAATTAATCTGTAAAAATAATATCCCCTTTTTCAAATCGAGCCGTTCTCAGATGCCTGTCGTTGTGGCATCACACCTACAGAGGCCACTCCCACAATAGTTGATTGACATGAGCGTCTTACCTCAGATCAGCTGTAACAGTCCGACCTCCATTGTTTCGATGCCGGAGCAGGGATGTAAGTTAGACAAGAATATCTCAGATTGAGCGATTGAGGTGTTGTGTTTCTGGATGTAATTATGAACATAGCGATTGTCATTTACTCCCGACATCTGAGCCGCTGAAGATGCAGTGGATTACGTATGTTTGTGAAGGGAATACACCTCCTGATCTACATAAATGGGTCCATGTTCGCACAGATCAGTCGTGATCCAGCTTCACCTACAGCAGAAGTGAGTATAAGTTCCCCTTCAGTCGTTTCACTACGACGTTACATATGGGAACTCGCTTGAGAGTCCAATCATCTCCAAGCCTTATTCAAAAGGCCAATGAACATTCATGAACATTGGCGAGTGGTATTTGCATGCCGAGCCACTCCCCCGTACATACGGGTATATAAGATGGCGGCGTGCAACCACTCATTCAGACTTTTGCTTTTGGAGCCTCGTCTTCTGAGCCATTTAAAAAAAAAAGAAAAGAGTTCCTGAGTTCACACTCTCTCTGTTGGCGTGCTGCCGAGCTACTAAAAGAGCTTCATCTAAAAGAGCGTTCGGCAGCCGCCAGCCTAATCCTGCGGGCTCCGTTCAAGCCTCCCGCACTCCAGCGAGCCCCGCCCGTTTGAGAGCACAGTTGTGCCGCGGTTTCTCCCTGGGCGGACCGGGATTTCAAAAGAGTGAATTTCTCGCGGCTGTCGAGGACATCTTCCCGGTATGTATCTCCGGCCGTGCGCTTCCGGGTGCGGTAGTTTCCTCGCCTCTTTGGACGGACATGATCGCTGTCTCACGTGCCTGGGCCGAGAGCACGCTGAGGCAGCGTTCACGGATGGTACGTGCGTTCATTGCGAACGTATGTCCATGGCTGTGTTAAAGTCCCGCCGCTCATTCATGAGTAGGCACCCCTTGTTGTCTTCCCGCGGTAAAAAAAAAATAATAAATAAATAAATAAAAAAATAAATAAATAAAAGCCGCGATGAGGCACTTGGGGGACATTCAGGTGACTGTGCAGAATGTTCCGTCGGCCCCCAAAGCCCCGCGGACTTCTGCGTCACCGCGCAGTCCCGTTGAGCTGCCAGAGCAGTATACCTCCCCGTACAGCGGGCTGGGTATCTCCTTTGGCGCTCCCCAGGAGATCGAGATGTCTGCTGCAGCATCAGAGGGAGAGTCTGACGATGAGGCTGACGACTCGGCGGGTCGGTACCCCTCTGCGGTTGCCGCCCCGTCTGAGACGGATGCTGAACTGTCGGCTATGCTCCTCCGAGCCGCCAAGGAGATCGGTCTGGAGGTGCCCAAAACACCTCCGGCCGATCCCTCTAGGCTGGATGATTGGTTTCTGGGGAGGGCTCCCGCGGCACCGCCGCGCTCTCCCCCAGTGCCTTTCTTCCCGGAGGTGCATGAGGAGCTGGTGAGGACTTGGCGAGCCCCGCACTCTTCTCGTCCACGTCCCAGCTCCTCTCCCCTCGCCTCTCTCGACGGCGGTGCAACCCGGGGTTATGAGGCGGTCCCTCAGGTCGAGCGCGCTGTCGCGGTGCATCTATGCCCGCCCGGCGCTGCCACCTGGCGGGATCGGCCCCATCTCCCCTCCAGGGCGTGTGAGTTCTCGTCCGCTCTCGCGGGCCGGACTTACCGCACCGCTGGACAGGCTGCCACCGCCTTGCACGCCATGGCCACCTTACAGGTGTACCAGGCCAAGGTGTTGAAACACCTGCACGAGAGGGGTTCTGACCAGGGTGCAATGGAGGAACTCCGCGCCGCCACCGACTTCGCCCTCCGGGCTACGAAGGTGACGGCGCGTTCCCTTGGTCAGGTGATGTCCACCATAGTGGTCCAGGAGCGACATCTATGGCTGACCCTGGCCCAGATGGCAGATGTCGACAAATCACGGTTTCTCGACGCTCCTATCTCCCAGGGCGGCCTATTCGGCGACACCGTCGAGGACTTTGCCCAGCAGTTCTCGGCGGTTCAAAAGCAGACGGAGGCGATTAAACACATCCTGCCCCGCCGCGACATTCCAACCACGTCCGCGGGGCCCCAACCTCCGCCTGCTCGTCGCCGAGGGCGCCCTCCCGCGGCTTCCAAACAACCAGCTCCGTCCCCTGCTAAGGTACATGACACCAGATTGGCAGCCCGACGTCGAGCTGGCCGTGGGAGAGCGGCGCCGCCCGCGTCTCAGGGACCAGTCACCCGCAAAAGATCTGCGAAGCGTCCCTGACGCGGGCAACCCGGAGGTGGAGGGAATCGCTCTTTGGGGGATGACAACATCAACGTCCCCACTCCCGGTGGAGGGCCGGGAGCTGTCACAGAAAGAGTCAATTCTCTCACCTCCGGGGTTCAGGCCCCGAGTTCCATCTTTGAGCAGCGCCCAAGAAGTGTCTCCTCGGATTCGGACTCGGAGCCTGATGTCGCCAGCGCGGGAACCAGGGAAGAAGGTAAGCGCTGCCCAGTGCAGTCTGACTTTTCTCCAGGACGTTCTTCCTTCTGGGATCAGTCCCTTCCCCTTCCCCCCCCCAGGCTGCCCCACTGCGGTCACGTCGGTCAACGTCCCTTTGATACCCCTGGCGACCAGGCTGGGAGCCTGGCTTCAGCTTCCCAGCCCCTCGCGGTGGTTGATTCGGACGGTACGTCTCGGCTATGCGATTCAGTTCGCCAGGCGTCCGCCCAGGTACAGAGGCGTCCTTTCCACTTCTGTCCATTCGGACACACATGCCGCTGTGCTTCGTGCGGAGGTTGCAGTCCTACTGGCGAAGGACGCAATCGAGCCTGTCCCTCCAGCCGAGATGAAGTCAGGGTTTTACAGTCCTTACTTCATCGTGCCCAAAAAGAGCGGTGGGTTAAGACCCATCCTGGATCTTGTAGCTCTGAATCGGTCCCTTCTCGGGCTGCCGTTCAAGATGCTCACGACGAAGCACATCCTAACATGCATTCGTCCCCAGGATTGGGTTGCAGCCATCGACCTGAAGGACACGTACTTTCACGTCTCGGTCCTGCCTCGACACAGACCCTTCCTACGGTTTGCTTTCGAGGGTCGAGCGTATCAGTACAAAGTGCTTCCATTTGGCCTCTCCCTCTCTCCCCGCGTCTTTACGAAAGTCGCGGAGGCTGCCCTGTCCCCTCTTTGGCAGACGGGCATTCGCATCCTCAACTATCTCGACGACTGGCTTCTCATAGCTCACTCGCGAGATCTGTTGTGCGAACAGAGGGACTTGGTGCTCCGGGACCTCAGCCATCTGGGCCTTCAGGTCAACCGAGAGAAGAGCAAACTCTACCCAGTGCAGAGGATCTCTTTTCTCGGTGTGGAGCTGGACTCGGTCAGTACGACAGCCCGCCTCACCAACGAGCGCGCAGTCAGTGCTGAAGTGTTTGGAGTTATTCAGACACAAAACAGCGGTCCCTCTCAAAACATTTCAGAGGCTCCTGGGGCATATGGCAGCCGCAGCCGCAGTGACGCCGCTCGGCCTGCTTCATATGAGACCGCTTCAGCGCTGGTTACACGATCGAGTCCCGAGATGGGCATGGCACCGTGGCACACTCCGGATTGGCGTTTCCCCGCAGTGTCGCCGCCTGTTCAGCCCGTGGTCAGACCCGGCCTTCCTTCAGGCCGGAGTCCCCCTGGGACAAGTCTCCAGGCATCTTGTGGTATACACGGATGCCTCTTCCACGGGTTGGGGTGCTGTATGCAACGGGCAAGCAGCATCGGGCTCCTGGACAGGACCTCGACTGCAATGGCATATCAATTGCCTAGAGTTGTTGGCTGTGCTTCTGGCCCTTCGTCGCTTCCGACCGACGTTGCGTCACAAGCACGTGCTTGTTCGCACCGACAGCACAGCGACTGTAGCCTACATCAACCATCAGGGTGGTCTACGCTCCCGTCGCATGTCACAACTCGCCCGCCATCTGCTCCTATGGAGTCAAACGTGGCTGAAATCGCTACGTGCCGTTCACATTCAGGAGAACTCAACCGTGCAGCCGACCAGCTCTCACGGCAGTCCACCCATCCTGGAGAATGGCGACTCCACCCCGAGACAGTCCAGCTGATTTGGAGCCATTTCGGGGAGGCCCAGATAGATCTGTTTGCTTCCCCCGAATCCTCCCACTGCCAGCGGTTCTACTCCCTCAACGAGGCTCCCAACAGCCTCGGCAGGGACGCACTGGCACACAGCTGGCCTCCGGGGCCCAAGTACGCCTTTCCCCCAGTGAGCCTCCTTGCACAGACACTGTGCAAGATCAGGGAGGACGAGGAGCAGGTTCTGCTGGTTGCGCCATACTGGCCCACCCGGACCTGGTTTCCAGAACTCATTTCCCTCGCGGCAGCCCCTCCCTGGAAAATCCCCTTGAGGAGAGACCTTCTTTCTCAGGGGATGGGCACAATTTGGCACCCGCGCCCCGACCTGTGGAACCTGCACGTCTGGTTCCTGGACGGGACGCGTCAGACCTCTCCGGCCTTCCACAGGCCGTGATAGAAACTATCACTCAGTCCAGAGCCCCCTCCACAAGGCAGGCTTATGCGCTGAGATGGGGTCTGTTCGTCGACTGGTGTTCCTCTCGCGGGGAGGACCCACAGAGATGTACGATTGCAGTAGTGCTTTCCTTCCTGCAGGAAAAGTTGGAGCGCAGGCTGTCCCCTTCAACTCTCAAAGTGTACGTTGCTGCCATTGCAGCGTACCACGATGCAGTGGATGGAACATCCCTAGGTAAGCACCAACTCATCGTGAGGTTCCTGAGGGGTGCGAGAAGGGTTAATCCCCCCAGGCCGCACCCCATACCCTCTTGGGACCTCTCCGTCGCCCTCCAGGGCCTGCGGGAGGCCCCATTTGAGCCACTTGCGTCGGTTGAGCTAAAATATCTGTCACTTAAGACAGCGCTCCTGACCGCACTGGCCTCCATCAAGAGGGTAGGGGACCTACAAGCTTTCTCTGTCGACGAAGCGTGCCTAGAATTCGGGCCCGGCGATTCTCACGTCATCCTGAGACCCCGGCCTGGTTATGTGCCCAAGGTTCCCACCACGCCTTTCCGCGATCAGGTGGTGAACCTGCAAGCTCTGCCCCTGGAGGAGGCAGACCCAGCCTCTGCGCTGCTGTGTCCAGTTCGCGCTCTGCGTATATACGTGGACCGCACTCGGCACTTCAGACGCACCGAGCAGCTCTTCGTCTGCTTTGGAGGTCAGCAGAAAGGGAATGCTGTCTCCAAACAGAGGTTGGCCCATTGGGTGGTAGATGCCATCTCCCTGTCGTACCAAAACCAGGGAGAGCCATGCCCCTTAGGTGTTCGTGCCCACTCCACACGGAGTGTTGCCTCATCCTATGCGTTGGCTCATGGCGCCTCACTAGCAGATATCTGTAGAGCTGCGGGTTGGGCGACACCTAATACCTTCGCCAGGTTCTACAACCTTCGCGTAGAGGCCGTATCCTCCCGTGTCTTAACATAGACATCACAGGCGAGCGGGAGTCCGGCTGGTGTCGGCTTGCTGCGCCATTCCTAATGGATCCGTGCGCTATTTCCCTCAGTTGTTCCCTCCGGCGAACCTGGGTCCTCCATGCCTAGTCAGGCCTAGTGCGGAGTAGTGCTTGTCTGTGCTCCGGTTGGGTCTCCTTCGCCCAGCAGGTTGTGGCAACATGTTTCAGTATTTTTCCACGGTCAGCCAGAAGGCCGATGTTTCCCTCATATATCCCTAAAATCTATGGATATATTGAATTTCTTGTGTTCCACATGTAGAGATTTCATGTGCTCCGCCCCCCCAACTCCTGCTTCAGTACAACTGGCATCCCTGTGGGGCCCCCTATTGGCCCCCAGGGCGTTGGGAAGGTTACGCTCATATCCGTCTGCTGACACGTCCGCCTGTCGGCACGCGGTGTGTTGCGTAACGCGACGTCTGGTTCGTGGCCTGTTCCATGGGTCTGTTCCCATATGTAACGTCGTAGTGAAACGACTGAAGGGGAACGTCTAGGTTACGTATGTAACCCTCGTTCCCTGAAGGAGGGAACGGAGACGTTACATCCCCTGCCACGACCTGACGTCGCGCTGACGCCGGGCTGCAGCTCGGCTCCTCAGCAAAAGCCTGAATGAGTGGTTGCACGCCGCCATCTTATATACCCGTATGTACGGGGGAGTGGCTCGGCATGCAAATACCACTCGCCAATGTTCATGAATGTTCATTGGCCTTTTGAATAAGGCTTGGAGATGATTGGACTCTCAAGCGAGTTCCCATATGTAACGTCTCCGTTCCCTCCTTCAGGGAACGAGGGTTACGTACGTAACCTAGGCGTTTTTTTTTCTAAATCTCTGCAATCACCTTTCCTAATAACGTGCTAGTTAGCAAGTTTCGCAGCTAAACGCGCTAAATGCGGCTAAAGTAAACAATCTCTCAGAGCAGCAGAGAGAAGAGAGGGGTGGGGTGAGCAGAGCTCATTTGCATTTAAAGGAACAATCCGTCAGAATGGGATGATTTTTGCAGAGCTCATTTTGACAAGGTAAAAAGGGTGTTGTTTTACACAACCATTGAGAATTTTTAACCAAAGTATATTATAGATTTTTCATTAAGACCCTAAAGAGTCATATCAACTTGTGGAAAATGGGCATCCGATGACCCCTTTAACAAAAATACCCCCTTTAAAACCCATTAAAACTGCAATTTTTAATAGCAGTGCCATATAACTGTAAAATAATGCAATTTTTGTTAACAGGCTTTCATTCTGTTGGCAAGGCTTTACTTTTTTTTTTTTCAGGTTTGGCCTATAAAGAAAATACTCGCTTTATTTCTGTTTTCTGCTTCTGCATATTAGAGAGCCAACTGGTTAAATAGTGCAGCTATAATTGTGTGGGTGTGTTGGTATGGATGTCAGAGTGTGGTTTGTATATGTGTCATAAAACAAAAATTGTGTTTGTGTGTGTGTGTGTTCTTGTAATATTTGAGAGAGAACAAATACTGCAAATCACAAATCCAACCACTGTGTGCACCAGTGCAGTTTTGCTGGCACCTAATGAGGAAAATCTGGTACTGCGCCCAAACAAAATCTTACTGAAAGCTAATTTTTTGAGATATCAACCTCAAATTTGGAACACAACTTGTTTAGATTTATGCAAGTTTAGAGTTCAATATGCTTCATAAAATATATATTATATAAAATATTGTTCATAAAGCATTTTGGTGTGGCTTCCGGTCTCATCTGCATCCAGCTATTTTTAGCTGTACAAAACAGCTTGTTCTGCTGCTTGATATTGCAAATTGGTGTGACTTACCATGGTATTTTAATGTATTATCTTAATTATGAACACACTGGCTTGTAGTGCAAACACTTTTACTGTTTACTGCATACTGTTTTTCTTCCCGTTATTTCCCTATAGCGGATAATGAACCAAAAGTCTCACCCATAGGCCTACATCCGTTGAAGAAAAAGGTGAATTGCTTTATGGCAGCAACTAATGCAAGTGTACAGTGATCGACTGTACTTACAGCAGTGATATATTTATGACAATGAACTCTACGCACTTAACTGTTGGGGGCTCTAAAGTTGCAAAAATACATAAAACTACACACAGTTGCTTTAATTAATTAATACGTTTAACTTTGTTTTACCGTACTTGCACAACTGACCTTTACTTAGATGACGCAAGTAAGGAAAAAACCAAAACAATTTTTAAAAATCCCACTCTGTCAGCTTCCAACTACTGTAACACCCCTGTGGACTGTTTATGTTGGTTTCTCCCTTCTGTGCCCATATATGGTATTTCCTGTTCCTGTCCTTGTTAAGTCATTATTAGTTAATCACCTACACCTGTCCTTGTATCATTAGCACCCCTTTATAAGTTGTTTTCAGTTCAGTATTTGTCATCCAGTCTTGTCAATGTGTACATGAATGTTTCTACCTGCCTGTTGTGGATTTACCTGTGGATTATAATAAAGACTTTATCTTCTACCTCTGTCTTCGTTTGCCCCTTCCTCACACGTAACGTGACACCTACTGTCTCTTCACACATAAGTTCAGTGTGTTTTTTGGGACCAAATCTGATGGGACCAAAGTTGGACTTTTGGGTCTAAGTCCAAAGTTTGGAGTTTTGCGGCAAACTTAATATATTTTACTAGATCATCTAAAGGGGGAAAAAAAACACTGAAAATGCCACCCGAGAGTGCTATGCAACTTTTTTTTTTTCACTTGTGTCATATATTGATGGTCTAAATCTATACAAAGGAACACACAAAAACAGTTATTTTTAATGAAAAGAAGGTACACTTTAAAAAACAATTTGTTGATTCAACTTAAAAAAATTTATTACCCTGCTGTGTTAAAATTTTAAGTTCAATCAACTTAAAAATAGTTTAGTCAACTTGAAATGTTAAGTTGTACTAAGTGACAACTAAAATGTTAAGGCAGCTGGGTAACAAGCCCAGCTTTTAATTTCAGCAAACCAACTTGATTGTTCAGTCAACTCAAATATTTAAGTTTTCACTTAGTACAACTTAACATTTCAAGTTGACTAAACTTATTTGAGTTGACTGAACTTAAAATTTTAAGTCTGCAGGGTAACAAATTATTTTAAGTTGACTCAACAAATTGTGGGGGGTTTTTTTGGGTTTTTTTTTTACAGTGTATATACTTTACTTAAGTAAATAAAATGTAAAATAAAAGTGCATCCCAGCATAGAAGAAACAATGTTTTGTTTTCATATATAGTAAATATAATATTTACATTGTTCTCAATATTTGTATTATCATTATATTGTTGGCAGGGAGGGCCTGTAAAGAGAAAGTATAAAGAAGTCCTCTATAAGGACCACCCTCAAGTCCAGTGATGGTGGGTGAAGGCTTCCTGATTTTTTATTTATTTATTTATTTATTTTGTTTTGGTACTTCTGTCAAATGACTTACAAATTTACATTTACTTGTACATTTACATTTATTCATCTAGCAGATGCTTTTATCCAAAGCATCTTACAAATGAGGACAATAGAAGCAATCAAAACCAACAGCAATAATAATAATAATAATAATAATAATATGTAAGTGCTGTGACAGGTCTCGGTTAGTTTAATGCAGTAAAATAAAACAAGACAGATAGTGTTACGTCTCCCTAATTTTGGCATCTAGGGTTTTGGGAGGTAACATCATAAATTAAATAGTTAAATAAATAAAAAAAAACAAAAAAACAAGCTAATTACTTTTCTCTGCTTTGGAAGTGTGGATGTGTGTGACTAAAAAAAAAAACAGACAGAGGCAATCGGATTCAGAATGTTACGTTTAGTGAGGTTCTCTGTTATTCACTTTTACATAGCTCTCGATAAGAATAATGTTAACCATATAAACAATAAACCCGAGATACCTTCAAAACCCAACAATAATCTATTTACAAATTATATACAAAAGAAAGACAACAAAAGTGAGGGACAAGAGCGGTGCTAAAAGAAAAAAAATAATAAAACAAATCCTCTAACTAGCCCCAAATCAAGACTAAACTAAACAAAAGAAATTAAAGAAAATAACATCTTCAGCGTAAAACGCCACTAACTACTCTGACTCACAAACATAAATACAAAGGTTGGCATCCGCTCGATAACTAGTGTCTAGACAACTTTACCCTGCGTGAAGTAAGATGTAAGTCACGTGACATGCTGAGCTGGTCCCATCACTATGTGTCGAGGTAGGACTTAAATGGATAAATCGAGAGTCGAGTCACGGCACAAACACGTCCAAATGATCAATCAAGAGCAAAGTTTTACAAGAGAAAACTCAAACACACGATAATTCAAATTCAACAAAAATAACAACAAAACAGGAGCAAAAAAAAAAAAAGAAACATGCAAACGTGGGAGAGCAAACAAACGAAAAGCAATCGCTCCTCCGATCTCAC